>CM077791.1:31007648-31202803 GCA_039737535.1 Lagodon rhomboides | reverse complement strand
GTTCAATAAAAGCATGCTCAAAAATATTTATTTTTTTCTATTTTTTATTTAATTGTCATCAGCTATGAAGTGTTTAAGAGTACCTCAAAGCAGGGAACCTATTAATGCAGAAAAATCTGAATCTGACACAGGAACTGTATGCAAACTTAAATATTTTCTTATTTATCGCAAGTCATATCGTCATCGCAATATTGAAGGGTGTCATCGCACATTTTGCTCATATCGTGCAGGCCTAATGTGGAGTCACTCCCAGTCAGTGCATGGAACCCTGGAAGCATCACAAGGACCTGTTCTCCCATCTGCAGCTTTTCCACATCTGTTCTTCAAAGTGGCGCACAGTACCAGCAAATTGATGTCCTGTTCGATCGCTACCATGAGCACTCAAAGGCGGAACACGGGAACGGCGTGGGAAAGGCTCAGTGGCAATCAGAAGACCAGTTACAAACAGAGATTTACCACTTACTGCGAAGTGGGAGAACTTCATTGCTAACAAGGACAACAAGGCAGACCTTGCTCGCTTTCTCTCACAACAGCTGTTTCTGTGGGCACCAGCCAACAAGACCATAGTTGCTGCAGGTGGTTTCAGCGATGAAGAGAGGGTCGAAGCTTCTGACCCAACCCTTGACACAGACAGCTTGGAAGCTAAACATGAAGAAGCAGATACAAGAATTGGTTTCACTGCATTAGAAGCAGAGCGGCAACCATCGTTGTGTCTGCAAGAGACACCGACGTATTGATTCTGCTGATCGCCTACTTCCACAGGAAGACATGCCAACAAAGCTGGATGAAAGCAGAGTAAAGGACCGAAAGTACATCCTCGTTCATGCAGTTGTGGAAAAGCTGCAGATGGAAGAACAGGTCCTTGAGATGCCTCCAGGGTTCCATGCACTGACTGGGAGTGACTCCACATCATACATTGCAGGACACACAAAGAAGACCTGCTGGAAAGTGTTTGGACAGAACAGCCATCTGCTCAAGGGGCTTGGTGAAGGTCCTGAGCTTAGTGACTCCACCATCCAGGATGCAGAAGTGTTAAAGGTGAAACTCAAAAAATTTAAATATCGTACAAAAGTTCATTTATTTTAGTAATTCAACTTAAAAGGTGAAACTAATATATTATATAGACTCATTGCATGCAAAGTGAGATATTTCAAGCCTTTATTTGTTATTTTTTTGATGATTATGACTTACAGCTTATGAAAACCCCAAATTCAAAATCTCAGAAAATTTGAATATTACATGAAATCAATAAAAACAGGATTTTAAATACAGAAATGTCGGCCCTCTGAAAAGTATAATCATGCATATGTACTCAGTACTTGGTCTGGGCCCCTTTTGCATGAATTACTGCCTCAGTGCGGCGTGGCATGGATGCCATCAGCCTGTGGCACTGCTGAGGTGTTATGGAAGACCAGGATGCTTCAATAGCGGCCTTCAGCTGTTCTGCATTGTTCGGTCTCATGTTTCTCATCTTTCTCTTGACAATGCCCCATAGATTCTCTATGGGGTTCAGGTCAGGCGAATTTGCTGGCCAATCAAGCACAGTAATCCCAATCCCATAGTCAAACCAGGTTTTGGTACTTTTGTCAGTGTGGGCAGGTGCCAAGTCCTGCTGGAAAATTAAGTCAGCATCTCCATTAGTCTGCTGAAGGAAGCATGCAGTGCTCTAAAATGTCCTGGTAGACGGCTGCGTTGACTCTGGACTTAATAAAGCACAGTGGACCAACAGCAGCAGATGACATGGCTCCTCAAATCAACACAAACTGTGGAAACTTCACACTGGACTTCAAGCATCTTGGATTGTGTGCCTCTCCATTCTTCCTCCAGACTCTGGGACCTTGGTTTCCAAATGACATACAAAATTTGCTCTCATCAGAAAAGAGGACTTTGGACCACTGAGCAACAGACCAGTTCTTTTATTCTTTAGCCCAGAAAAGACGCTTCTGACGTTGTTTGTTGTTCAGGAGCGTCTTGACAAGAGGAATACGACATTTGAAGCCCATGTCCAGGATCCGTCTGTGTGTGGTGGCTCTTGATGCAGTAACTCCAGCCTCAGTCCACTCCTTGTGAAGCTCCGCCACACTTTTGAATGGCCTTTTCCTGACAATCCTCTCCAGGCTGTGGTCATCCCTGCTGCTTGGGCACCTTTTTCTTCCACAGTCTTCCCTTCCACTTAACTTTCTATTAATGTGCTTTGATGCAGCACTTTGAGAACATCCAACTTCTTTTGCAATTACCTTTTGAGGCTTTCCCTCCTTGTGGAGGGTGTCAATGATGGTTTTCTGCACAACTGTCAGGTCAGCAGTCTTCCCCATGATTGTGAATTCTACTGAAACAGACTGAGAGACCATTTAAACACCCTTTGCAGGTGTTTTGGATTAATTAGCTGATTAGAGTGTGACACTTTGAGCCTACAATATTGAACCTTTTCATGATTTTCTGAGATTTTGAATTTGGGGTTTTCATAAGCTGTAAGCCATAATCATCAAAATGATAACAAATAAAGGCTTGAAATATCTCACTTTGCATGTAATGAGTCCATATAATATATTAGTTTCACCTTTTAAGTTGAATAACCGAAATAAATTTTGCAAGATATTCTAATTTTTCGAGTTTCACCTGTATATGGTGCAATGAACACAATCAGCTTCAATGAAGTTCGTTTGAGCATGTTTGTCAAGGGCATGACCATAGAGAGACTGCCACCTTCCAGAGATGCTCTACACTTTCACATTCAGCGTGTGCACTTCCAGACTTTGGTCTGGCGGCAAGCCCACTTGCAGCACCTAGTTCTGCCACCCCCTGAAAATATGGGATGGAAGATGGAGGACAATGTACTTGTTCCTGAACTTATGTCGCTGCCTGCAGTTCCAGATGCCTGTGAAGAGCTAGTCACCTGTGGCTGCACAACTGGATGCAAGACAGCCCGATGCGGCTGCAAGCCAAACCCATGCACTGTCAGTGCCGAATGTCAAGTGACCTTTGTATGAATATGTAATGCACTGTTGTTTTGATTCGATCATTACTATCCATTTGTAATTAGTGGCCACATTCAGTGAATTATATTGATTCATAAAAAATGGATGAAAACCTTTTTGGCTTATTATTGTATTATTGAAATTGTGTAAGTATAGGTAAGGGGTGCCACGATTCTCCAAATCCTCGATTCAAGTACGTTTTCGATTCTAAGGTCACGGTTCGATTCGATTCTTGATTTTTACATATAATTTTTTTAAAGCACAGGTTGCTATGCCATTTTTAGACTAGACTTGTGCAATATAATATCCGACTGTTGTTCGCAATGTACCACACTACAATGTCAAATTTACAACATTGTCAAAATATTAACTATTTACATTTCTATGGCCAGACAAGACAACTGTGATTTTTATATTTTCGTAATGCACTGTTGTTTTGATTCGATCATTACTATCCATTTGTAATTAGTGGCCACATTAAGTGAATTATATTGATTCATAAAAAATGGATGAAAACCTTTCTGGCTTATTATTGTATTATTGAAATTGTGTAAGTATAAGTATAATATTATCATTATTTCTAGACAATTGGTTTGGTAGTTTTTACATAGTGCTGGTCCAAAGAATGAATGGAGGTGAATTGGCCTGAGCCGGTGACTTCTAATTTAAGGCTCACAATAACCTCTCACAAAGAAATAGTATGGGTATATTATACTTTTCCTGAATTGACAGAGTCTATTAAGTATTGCAGTTGTTGGTCTTTGGGTCCCTGATGTCCCTTGATCCTACAGGGATCAAATAAACTATATAGTTTAGGCGAAAAATGTGGGAAAATGTGTGTAATTTATGGTTTAAAGTGGTCCTGTGACCTCTGTGTTTGTCAGAAAGATGCAACTTTGGGCTTATATGAAAGCCATGGATGCCCCCTTTACAATGATACCAAACAACCATATATAATATATTCACAAATTGGAAAATTATAGCCATTTCTAATATTGGGCGATTAATCAATCATTATGACAATTAATCAATAATTATGACTAAACCGTAACTTTTACAGCTTGACATCCGGCAGAAATGGATTCAGCACAAAAAAATACTATAGGAACAACCAAGAAAACACTTTTACCCCAAAATGCCTACCACCTCATTTTCTGAAGGGTTTTTCCCAAATTTGGTCCTGACTAAGTTGTCTCAACGTGCTAATCGGAGCACCTGAATGCACAGTTTGTTCTCCGTCACAAAGCCAGTCTGGCCTTCAGGTCCTCTGAAGGACCCACCTTCACGAGCCACATCCCCTCTGAGAATCCAGGCCTCTGAAATGGGACACAGCTGTTGTCTCTCCTCACCATGTGCTACATACCAAAAAAAAATAAAAATGAATGCATCTTTTCTGGTCGCCAACAGTTTAGTTCAGCTAAAGACCAAGTTGGATGTATAAATAGATGACTTTCGAAGATGGGTGATGATTCTGAAGCACTGCCGGATGAAAAAACAGCTGTAAATGCTCTGAGCAGTAAGTATGTCTGTCTGTGTGTTTTCCCTCCACACCTGTCTTGTATCTGTTACCTGAGATCTTCCCCAGCCTGCTTTCCTTCCCCCTTCACACCTGGAAAAGATAAAGCTACATAGAAATGCATTTATATTGTATGAGGTGAAGGTAAAACAAGAAAAAGCAGAAGACTTGTTTCTTTGTGGCGTGATGGATTTTGCCTGGTACAGGAGTTTCTGTTCTGCCGGTGCTTTAACTTCGACAGTGTTCCCTTCGCTTGTTCCCCTTCAGCTCTGAAAAACTCTCCCAGCACCAAATCACACCAAAGACTTTCAAAACAAAGTTATTTCACGAGTAAGACCAGACCAGACTTGATCGGGAGATAATCTATATCACGACGCTGATGAGAAGATCCAGTGCAAAGCCCGTTCTGTCAGCCTCCCTCCCAGCAAGATTTGACTTCTCCTGCAGGACCCTCAAACCTGCACTGAAGCTCTGCCAGGCCTGTGTGAAGTTCAAGGAACGGCGAGCAGTGCTGCTGACTGGATGACTTTTTTTTCCAGCGCAGTCATCAGACCTCAACAACACTGAACAGCTCTGGCAACACGAGGAAAAAACGTAGAACATACTGTAACACCGTGACGACCTTCTCTGACATCCTTTAACAGAACCGGATCCTCACGATCTGCACCGACGCACACACGGTGCAAACTGTGGATATCCGTCTAAAGATTCGATTTAGCTGCTAATATATGGAACCTGACAGTGTTCAGTATGAAGTAATCATTACTTAATCATGTGAATAAATTACGTGCACATAAATTAAACAATAATTGAGTTACGCTTGCTGATGACGGCTCCGTCCTTAAAGGGATATTCCGGTGTAAGTTTAATCCATGGTCTAACACAGCTTGACACCGAGTAAGACTCCCCCTCGAGAGGTCAAGTTAGCTGACCGCTAGCTTAGCTAGTTTTAGCAACCTCAGAAAAGACCGCACGAAAACAATACACTGCAGCTTATGTCTCCAACTAGAAACCGCCATCAAAAAGCCACAATTAATGGTGAGAACAGCAGCAAACTTCAGCAACAGTACATGTACAGTCCCAGCACACAGTACGAAGCATCAAACATCTGCTAGCTTTGCTGGATTTGTATTAAAAACTCAGCACAACTCACCCTCTCCTCCAGCAGCCTGCCTGTGTGGGGAAGCCCTGACGAGTCGATTACCGAGTGCAGTAGATTTCTGCAGCTCAAGGATGAAAATGTCATGTTTATTACTCCATTACTTCCGTTATTTTCCCTGACAGCTCTCAATAATAAGAACTGAGCATTCCATGGAGTAATAATCATGACATTTTCATCCTTGAGCTGCAGAAATCTACTGCACTCGGTAATCGACTCGTCAGGGCTTCCCCACACAGGCAGGCTGCTGGAGGAGAGGGAGAGTTGTGCTGTGTTTTTAATACAAATCCAGCAAAGCTAGCAGATGTTTGATGCTTCGTACTGTGTGCTGGGACTGTACATGTACTGTTGCTGAAGTTTGGTGCTGTTCTCACCATTAATTGTGGCTTTTTGATGGCGGTTTCTAGTTGGAGACATAAGCTGCAGTGTATTGTTATCGTGCGGTCTTTTCTGAGGTTGCTAAAACTAGCTAAGCTAGCGGTCAGCTAACTTGACCTCTCGAGGGGGAGTCTTACTCGGTGTCAAGGTGTGTTAGACCATGGATTAAACTTACACCGGAATATCCCTTTAATATGTTCACTGGGTTAGCGTAGCAGCATGCTAATCCAAAACAAGGCAGCACAATGCAGAGAAAGCCCCTGAGTATATAAGAGCCATGTTGGGGCTCTGACCACAGGGGTGGAGGCAGCAGCAGCAGTGTTTGTGGCAGCGTTGGTGAAGCAGGGATCAGCGAGGAAGCAGTCGTAGTTCGACGGAGCGCCTCTTCGGGCTGCGATTGGTGTGTGACTGATTAGAAACTGGTCATGTCAGCCGTCATGTAGCGTTAACTTCTGAGGACGTGCGCAGCCGACCCTCCAAATGGAAGAATACTGGATGCAGCCGTGCACATCCAGGCGTGTTGTTAAAGGGAAGTGTCTCCCTGTTATCACACCGTTACAGAAGTCGAGACAAACACAAAGATTATTTTCTTGATATAAAACACGACATGACAGTCGGCTGATAATCTGGATGTGAAGATTTAAGACAGAGTTGACGGCTGCACATCAATTTTGGACCACAAGTTTGTGGTTTTTAATATTATTAGCTGACTTTGAGTTGTTTTTCTTCCGTTTGAGTTTCCCAGTTTGTCAAATGCTGCCGCTTTGGGATTGTATGTCGAGACTCAAAAATCAAGTATCTTAACAAGCGGGAGCTTTAACTGGAAAATATCTTGGCATCAATGATTTGTTGAAGGCAGTGACTCAACCCTGTCTTACTCAGATTGTTTTTATTATTTCCTCATCTGTCCTTGACTTTTGTGCTTCTGCTGTGGTTCAGTAGTTCAATCGTTTAGTTATTCTTCAGTTTTAAGTGTTTTTATTGTTAATATTTCGACTTGGTTGGAAGGTCAGATTGTTAAGACATGAAAAAGAAGAATCTGTTTATTAAGTGTTTCAAGGTATTAAAAAAAAATCCTCTTTCTCTTCTGATTAAACTCTCCTCCCCAAAACTGCTTCTTTAAAAAAAAAAAACAACCCATAATGCATTACTGATCTGTTGGTGTTCAATACGGTTCAGGTTGAACCTTTCCTGCTAGATAACGTTTGCTTGTTGGTATGCCCGCCGAGCCTCCGCCGACTGTCACACCGCTGTCACATTACTTTCACCCCTTCAGCTCGCGGCGCGGCTCAGAATGAGTTTCCGTACACCTGTAAGTCCCATAAGTCCCACATGTGTACGAGTATTATTGGAAGACAGGATGACTTTTAAAACAAATTGTCACCTAATCTGTCTCGGTAAGGGCAGTACTTGATAGGTGAACTTGGAACTCTGAGGGAGATAGCTTTTTGAAATGTCAGCCGCGATGGAAAAAAAAAAAAAAGAAATAACACAGTGGTGCCTGGATGGAGGAAATGTGCTCCGTGTTCCCGAGGGCGAGATGGATGCAGAGTCTGCTGCTGCCGCGAATTAAATGGAGTAACTCCATCACGGCGGTGCATCCTGCGAGATTCATGCTCGGCAGAGATCTTTAGAAACCAAGTTTTATTGTTGTGTTGCGTTTACTTTCTACGTAAGCGTATTGCTGCCACACCGAGAAAAAAAAGGGGCTCAGTATCACGTAATTACGTGATAAGTTTATTGTTATAACAATATCTTTTTCACGTTATAACATGAAACTATCACGTTATTTCAAGATATGACATTTTCACGTTATAACGTGAAAACACCTTGTCACGAAATAACGTGAAAGTGTGGTTTTACGTTATTTCAAAATAAGATTCACGTCATAACATTCTACGCTTCTTCCACTGTGAACTGGCATGTATTCCAGTGAGCTCGTACGTCGATATGAATCAAAATGTGGATTCTCCACATGATCTTGCTCCATGCGAAGGAGACAGTCTTCTGGCACACCACGAACTCGAAGAAATCTCGACAGTGGAGAATCCACATTTTGATTCATATCGACGTACGAGCTCACTGGAATACATGCCAGTTCACAGTGGAAGAAGCGTAGAATGTTATGACCCATCCCATCCCATTTTCTTCCGCTTATCCGGGGCCGGGTCGCGGGGGCAGCAGTCTGAGCAGGGACGCCCAGACTTCCCTCTCCCTGGACATAGTCACTCCAGTGTGTCCTGGGTCTTCCCCGGGGCCTCCTCCCGGTGGGGCATGCCAGGAACACCTCCCGAGGAAGGCGTCCCGGGGGCATCCGGTAGAGATGCCCGAGCCACCTCAGCTGGCTCCTCTCGATGTGGAGGAGCAGCGGCTCTACTCCGAGCTCCTCCCGGGTGACAGAGCTCCTCACCCTATCTCTAAGGGAGCGCCCCGCCACCCTGCGGAGGAAACTCATTTCGGCCGCTTGTATCCGGGATCTTATTCTTTCGGTCATGACCCAAAGTTCATGACCATAGGTGAGGGTAGGAACGTAGATTGACCGGTAAATCGAGAAGCTTCGCCTTTCGGCTCAGCTCTCTCTATTATGACGTGAATCTTATTTTGAAATAACGTAAAACCACACTTTCACGTTATTTCGTGACAAGGTGTTTTCACGTTATAACGTGAAAATGTCATATCTTGAAATAACGTGATAGTTTCATGTTATAACGTGAAAAAGATATTGTTAAACGTGAAAAAGATATTGTTATAACAATAAACTTATCACGTAATTACGTGTTACTGAGCCCCTTTTTTTTCTCTGGGTGTGGCAGCAATACGCTTCCGTAACTTTCCGATCTAATATATACTTTTTAAAATAATTCACCGTGTCCTCATTTTCACACTCATCTGATTTAAGAAAGATCCAGAGACTTTTAGGTCAACACCACCACCACCACACGAGACGTACAGCGCGGCGAGGCACACAGTCATAAATGTACGGCAAGAGGGATGAGACAATCCCAATACTGATAACACACTGGCAAGCGGCCTCACTCTGGGAGCTTTAGAGGAGCGAGCTGGTAATCTACTTCAAAGTGGCTTGCACCGGGTAGGGAGACATGCAGAGTTAAAAGCAGGAACAAATCCCCCCGTCCAAACGTGCACCTCTGTTCCTCCCCGTGACTGACAGTTGTGTCGGTGAAATTCTGGGCTCCAGGCGCCGCCAGAAGGAATAAAACCTCCGCTGATTCTGATCCAATTTATGGGAGCCGGGTTACAGACTTGTGCATTCATTGAAAAAGACAAGAGTTTTGGAATTGACATTCTGCAAGGTGCTCTTGGAGAGTGCAGATGGGCAGTGTTGCATTTGGAGGGGGGGGGGGGATCGATGGTGCTTTCTGGCACCACACACACACACACACACACACACTCGTCAGTCAACAGCTCTCCATGCCCGGCTGATGGTGGACCCTGTGCTGAAGATGAAACCCAGCACTCTAATCCAGCAGTCCCCCTGTAAAGCCACTGCCCTCCTGAAGGCTCTGCTTCACATGTCAGCCGCCACCACGTGCTGCTGTAATTGGGACGGACGACAGCTCCGGGTGGTGGTGGTGGTGGTGGTGGTGGTGCTGGTGGCTTTTTGCTGCTCTCCAGGGGGAAAAAAGACTCTGCTGTTTCCACTGCGAGCAAGAAGATAGTGATGTAATCCAGGTTCCCTTTCCTTAATCATTTCACACCGTATGTCTCCTATGAGTCCCGATCGTCAATGCAACGATGATGCAACGTACACATGAGAGCCTCTCGTGCTGCACACAGGATGCCTCGTTCTATACAGGTGTATAATGAGAAAATGTGTAGTGTACGACACATTATGCTCTGAGAGCTGTACTTAGGAAATGTGCATCGTATGAGGTCCCTCTTAAGCTCTGAACACAAGGGACCAAACGTATAAAACTCTGAACTCTGTGTTCAGGTAAAGAAATCTGTCTGCACACAAAACAGCGAACAGACGCACTCAGTCTTTTCTTCCCACCTTCGACTGTTCACACCTCCAGTTACCTGGTCTGCGTGTAAAGGGACAGAGTTTAGTTTAGTTTTGAGGAGAAATGCCAGAAGCGAAGAAGAAGAAGAAGAAGTGTAATTTTACTGACTGTGAACTTGAAGTAATGATCGATCAAACTGACAGTATACAAAATAATATTATTCAGAGGCAGAAAATGACCGAAACGGTGAACGCTGTGAGTTAGTGGTGCTAAGAAATGCATTTGTACCACGTGGCTGCAGTCCTTATATAGTGCCGTTTAAGGACCTGATAATAGGTCACACATAAAGGTTTTCTTCAACCCAATAATACAGGAATTATTTACATAAAGATCATTATCATTATATTATAATAATGCACACAGACAAACATATTTACAGGTGACAGTTAAAACAAGGGCAACAACTCAGGCATCAGTGTCTAAACATAGTGAAGGTTTTGTTCTTAAAGGTCCACTGTGTCGTGTTTTAAGTAATTTATTACCTCAAATCAGCGTCTTCATTCATAAATAAGTCCTCATTGGTGTAAAATGATCTCTGCCAACAATCTCACTTCTCCTCCTGAGGGAAGAATCACTTCTCTGTATTTCCATAGGACGGGCGAGCTCTACGGAGGCTTCCATGTCCTTCCGCTCTATAAAAAACGATGAGCTGGTGAGAGGGACAAAAAGCTCTACGTGGTACAGATAAGGCTAAAGGCGTTTTCACTCAGAGCCAGCGTGACTGTGGAACGGAGAAGGAGCTTAGCCAGACGCGCTCGTCAGCTGCAGTTTGAAGTTTGTTTGAAATAACGTACCTCATCACCCGAAACTAAACTTGATGAAGTGCTGTTTGAAGACACGTTGCTGTCACAGCTTCTTGAATCTTGACACATCCCGCCTGCCGTAGTTCCAACAGGCTGCAACGCACGTTTGAAAACGCGAGGCGCTAGAGAGCAGTATTCGTTTGAATGCAAAATAACATTTAACCACTAGATGGGAGAAATAATTCCACAGTGTGTCTTTAACTATAATCCTAAAACAGTTTGGTGAAAAAAACAGCTCTAAGTAAAATGTCACCCAATTTTTTGTGTGCTTTTTTGCCAACATCACACTAATCAGACTGAAAGCCTTCATGCACGATGTGCGTGGTGTTAAAGTTGTGTACCTGTACGCACATTCTCACCCTCTGTGGAGTTTTATACATTCAGAAACCTGCGTGTAAAGTGGTGTAAGTACATTTTGTCCGTACCAAATGGCTTATACAGTTAGTTCTGCTGCAGCAGGCCCACGAGGCAACGCTTCCCCCGGCTAATAAGCAGTCTGGTGCTGAGTAATCACAGCCACGTAGCTCCAGTGCATCTGAAAGAGCAGTTTAAACATCTTGAAAGTCCACGAAAATCATCAAGCTCGACTAAAAATGCCACCTTCGAGGTGTCACTTATTTTTTTCTGGAACGCCATCCTGTCGTGCTTTAATTATAGTAATAGAAAAACTGACGAGGCTCTTCTCCTGAGGCTGACACCTTTCAGAGGAAGAGTCATGCTTAAGAGATTAAATGTGATTTCTGGAGGACTCTGTGGGGTTTTTGTGGGACAGGAGGAGCCGTTTGAGAGTCAGAGGTCACTCAGAAGTCAGACCGAGCTGGTAACGAGGTATCTTCAGGATCACGGTCTGTTCGAGGCAGCTGTGGGTTTAAAGAGCCCGCAGGAGGATATGTTAATATTAAACGATTTCTTCTCCTCGTGTGCACATGCTGTAATTTTCTTCTCGCTCACATTTTCAAACTTTATAATTGACCGTTTGCTCAAAGCTGCGGTCGGTCAGATTGGAGAGAAACCAGCGAGTAGCAAGCAAAACCATCCCGACTCTTCCCTGCAGGCCTCCGGCCACAGTCTGCCCAGTTAGCTGCTCATGCTAACGTTAGCAGATACATGAGAGTAGATACGTTCAAAGCGTTCCTCAGCGAATTATATAGTTTTGGGGAGGAAACAGAGTTTGTATTAACTCATTAACGTTATTCTGTTTCTTCTTCTACTGATTTCTCTTGATGAAATCTGAATTCAGCCACTACAACTGTCCAGTTTTCTTCTGTTTATTCACAAAAATTAGGAAAATAAAAGCTGTCATTGCCGTAGAAGCGGACGTAACATCCACAGTAACACTGCTTTGCCTCGTGAATGTGAAAGTGCGCTTGTTGATTTTGGTTTTGTTGAATCCACTGAAAAATACTGACGATTGAATTTCAGCTTAAAAATCCCTCCTCGCTCTCTCTTTTAATTTCGACGCTGCTGAATCCTTCTTTCATTACGTGCTCTGACAAAAAAACGCTTCACACTAAATGCGGTGACACGGATAATGGATGGAACAAATGAAAAGAGGACCTGGTTTTTGTTAATGTTTTGTGAAGTAACTCAACAGTTATGTCACACTCTTCACCTCGGATGAGCGAAATACTCCCCCCCTCCGCCACTAAACACACACTCCTGCCTGCCCACCTTCCAACAACCATCCGCTGTAGATGTGAAAGCAGACATGATGATGAAAGGATGGTGAAAAATCTGGTGCCTCATTTATAAAAACTGTTCTCTTATTTATACTCTAACTTAAACTTAAGACTGTGTGTTTACGTCTGATTGATTCATCAAAGATGCTGAGCGTAAAAAAAGAAACTTACTTAGGCGGGTTTTTAGAATCCTATTTTTGCCTCACATACCTCTTTATTAGTTTCAAATCAACTTAAACTAACAACACCTGCCTTGTGATTTTCACTAAAACCAGCATGAATGAGGGTTCAGTCAGGAAATACGGAGCCCAGACATGACATGGTCAAAAAAAAATTTAATTGTGGCCACAATATAGCTATAACGTGGGCACAAAATACTAATTTGTGGCCACGAAGTAGGTATAATGTGCGCACGAAATACTAATTAATAATATTAATATCATTCCTGGACAGCTGGGTAAGCAAATCGAGCGCACCTTCTCTAGAAACTGCAATAGCCTACGTGATGTCCTGGAGGTGAGCGTCTTTTCTTATTCTGTTCTAGTCAATATCTTGTTATCCCCCATTTAGACAGTTATTTAATTAGGCTATTAATGTCTCTGTAGCTCATTCCCAGCCTAAAAGCTTTAGCCCCTCTACTGCCTCTACCTTAGACCTTAGAGAAGGTGCGCTCGATTTGCTTACCCAGCGGTCCAGGAATGATATTAATATTATTAATTAGTATTTCGTGCGCACATTATACTTATTTCGTGGCCACAAATTAGTATTTTGTGGCCACGAATTAGTATTTCGTGCGCACGTTATAGCTATATTGTGGCCACAATTTAATTTTTTTTTTGACCATGTCATGTCTGGGGCTCCGTAAGGAAGAGCTATGAAAGAGAAAATAAAACTTTTTGGAAGACGACTGAAGTCAGGCAACACGTATTATTCAGCGGGTTGTATGTTTATTTACCTGCTGTTAAAGGTCCACTGTGTAGTGTTTTAAGTAATTTATTACCTCAAATCAATACAATAACATTTAACCACTAGATGGGAGAAATAATTCCACAGTGTGTCTTTAATTACAGAGAAATAACAGCTCCACTGTTTCCCATCGCTTCAGCTGAGCACCATGTAGCTGTGACCGGTTTAGGTTGGTAATAACTCAATATCATAACACAATTGTGTGCTTTCTAGGAAAGTAGGCGAGCAATTCTTAGAAACTCCTCCTCTGTTACCCATCAATTCAAGCTACAACTGTAGTTATCGATGGTTTATGTTGTAACAGCCAAAGTTTAATTATTAGAAACTGAGCCGATAAATTACTTTGTCTCGTAAATGTTCACGGCTCATAAAGCGTCTCTATTTTTTGAGTTGGAAAAATTACTTAAATCGTTCAGATTCCTTAAGAAGACGCACAACCGGATCAGTTTCTCTCATTACGACACATCTGCTTCAACACTGGACGTCTAAAAGGAAGTTTTCAGGTTATTAACAGGTCAGTACCATATAACTTGTAATAGATTACTCCCTTTTCCTTGCAATCAGCACAAACTTGTACCATATAGATGATAGAAGATGAGGCTGGACTGAAGAGGGAAGCCTTGTTTGTCTCCAGGTTATTACCAGGACAGAACTATAGAACTTGTTTTAGGTTAAATTAAACCTAAAGCCTTCAACTCACACATCACACACACTGTAATTGGCGCTAATGGAACTGTTTATGAAGCACGTACGGCACATGTCAAACACTCGTCCTTGAACATTAGGATCTATCGTGAATAAACAGAACGTAGATTCGCATCTTACATGCGAGATGTCGACTCCCGCCTCTGAGAATTCCCTGATTACGTCTCATTCCAGCTCATAAATTGTTAAAGAAAAGTGTGGAACGAGCTCCGGGTCCCCGGAGAGCGCGGCCCCAGCCAGACGTTCGCTACCTGCCTCGGAAAAAAAAGTCAAGTGTGTCTCGGCGTGGAGGCGACAGACGGGAGGCCTGTTTGATCCCGCCGGTGTCTCTGCTTCCAGGGCTCGCCGCTGATTGATGGATGCTGTCATGTGCTAAACAGATCTATTTTTCTCCCTCCGCCTCGCATGTGAAGGCTGGATTGTAAACAAACATGCCGTTGAGTTACCGCGTACCGGCTGCCCCCGCCACTTCATGTCAGCCTTGATCAGCTGCTTGGAAACTTTTTCTTTCCCGCGTGTTGAAGATGCTCGTCGGCGTCGGAGCGCTTTCAGCAGAAAATGGGTGACTAACAGTAAAAAAGCCAGACTTTCTAATGTGTGCTGCAACAAACAGGAGCACGGCGGTGAATATTCAACAGAAGAAGCTCGACTGGAGGATCGTCGCCCTGCAGGCTGCTCCGCTGGGATCTGACCATTTATCTTGAACACTCCTGCTTCTCTTCTTCTCTCCCATTTGGATCAAATTAGTGCGCCGGAGCTCTATTAAACGGAGGGACGTTTAATAAGATTTGTGCCACTGTCTCGACGTGTTTTATGAAGGTGCACAGCTGCACACGAACTCCATCTCTGCGTCGCTCACGACAGCCTGATGTTTTGCTGTTTTGCCTGCTGATTACCTTTTTTTTCACCGGCACGTTAATCCCTCCGGAGCTGAACGACGACATGAAAACCTGCTCATCTGTTGCACCCCGGGTGGCTCATTCAGCCTCGGGGTCTCGCTTTCATGAACGTCTCAGAAAATCCAACCGCAAGATCGTTAGGAGGGAGGAGCTGATTATGCTCACAGAGGAACAGTAAAGAACACTTGCACTGATTAACAAGATTTACACTTCATGTGCGCTCTGTGTGCAGACATTAAATTAGCAGAACATGAGAAGGACAGCTTTGGAGACTGACACCTCGCAGCAGTGATAAATGAGCGAACGAGGACATAATTAGCAGCTGTCTCTCTTAGCACATATTGTTTTAATCTGTTCAAGCGCATAGTGCTAAAAAAAAAAAGAAAGAAAACTGTCACTGTTGGTCCCATATTAGTCTGGATCACTTAAAGGTCTCTGCTGGAGATGTGAGAACATCTGCCTGAACCGCAGCTTACGATTCAAGTCGTCTCTAACTGTGGTCTTGAAAATCTTTGTTTTCACACTGTTGACACTCGAGTCTGCACTTTCTCAAAGTCGTACTTGAGCGCAGTGCTCGATGTAGTTACAACTCTGGAACAGTCCTGCAGGCCGTAAAGGTTTTATTGAGACATAAAGCTGCAGAAATTATTCTATTTAATGAATATTGCTCGTCTCTTCTGTATAGGTGTATTTACTTATATTCCATCAGATGACACATGCTGCTTTAAAGGAGGGAGGATTGTAGTGGAGGCACTGGGGTGTCAGGTGTGACTGTGCGCTGATGGCAAAGGTTTACATGGAGGAGGGACACTCAGCGTGATGCTACTGGCTACTGTCAACGCCAATCGACATCTTCGATAAGCCCTGCAGTCATGGAGATCCTGATCTCAATGTTTTTTATAAAGTAAAAACTGTGAGATAAAGGGTCATTCCATGAAATCGGTGCCTTTTGTGTCCCCAAGAAATTATCAGTCATAAAATTACAGTAACAACAAACAAAGATGTAATTTGAAAATATAACATTACCATGTCTTCTCTCCTCAATAAAACATCAAATTAAAATCAATTAAATACTATTTTAAATAATAAAAATGATTTTTAAGCTGATGAGGGTGAGGTTTTAGGCCTGTCCCTCACTGTTGTTGTTGTACATCAGCAGGACTTTTAATTTGTAAAATGTTGGCAAAATGCTAAAATGTTCACATTTACATATTGTTTTAAGTATGATCTTATTGTGAAACAGTGTTTTTGGTAAAAATATATATTCATTGTAATAAATATTTACCAATTTATCGGTGTCCCCTAATTTTATGTCAACCCTGTTACCCTAACCAAAAAACCCTATCAAAATAACGGTACATTCTAGATTTGACATGATTTACAGGAGGTTGCATCATCTCTGAACCAGGATGCTAACAGCTCAGTGACAAGTAAGTTTTGCTCATCTCTGATGTGCTATTTTTGATGTTTTTTCAAGGTTGAACCAGGGGGGACAAGCATACAACGTCAACCCTGTTACCATTTTTTAACATATAAATCCAAACAATTATTTATTTCTCATAATATAATCAATATGTACATGTAATTTCCTTTCAAAGTACATAGCATGTGCTTTAGCTAACATTTGTTTTAGCTAGCAATGGGCAAATTAGCTTGAAATGGTCAACCCTGTTACTGTCAACCCTGTTACCTTTCCAGTAACAGGACTTGACTAAAACAGTTATAAAATATGAAATTCCATAGCTGAGATGGCACAATATAATTTCTTGTCATTTTAAACTGTCTTTACTTCCTGGCTACCGAAAAAATAGCAATTAAATATAATTTGAATTTTAGTTGAAAAGGCACCGATTTCATGGAATGACCCTAAAATCATGCTGTTTAAACTGTACTGAGATCAGTTTGATTATTCATTTTGAAAGGAATCGTCTCAGTTAATTTTCCCTGGTGCTGAACTGTGGGTCCAGGTGTGCAGCTGTGAAATCCATCCTCAGGTGAGGGGAAGATCATCCCCACAGAAAAGTCAGCGGTGACACCAGACACCTTATCTTTTTGTTCATTTAGCCCAAAATACGGTCTTTCCTGGACTTTAACGTGCGGCTTTTGTTGCCTGAACTTACACATCGACCCAGAGAACCCAGAGTCCTGCAGTTTGTACGCCCACCATCCACCCTGACAGAACCAGCACTGGGTTTGTCAGCAGGATCACACAAAAACTAAAAAAACTGATAACAGAACGTGGAGTGTTACATGCAAATAACACTCCACGTTCTGTCAAAAATTGGGGGATCTGTCCCTTTATCGAACGTTAATGGTGTCCGTTTCGGGCCAAGACCCATCCTCCATCTGTATTTGTGGAGATCCGTTCAGTAGTTTTTGTGTGATCCTGCTGACAAACCCAGTGCTGGTTCTGTCAGGGTGGATGGTGGGCGTACAAACTGCAGGACTGCAGCACGTTAAAGTCCAGCAAAGACCGTATTTTGGGCTAAATGAACAAAAAGATAAGGTTTTCCGTTGTTTGTCCAAGGGGATGATCTTCCCCTGGACACCTGGACCCACACTTCAGCACCAAGGAAAATTAACTGAGAGGATTCATTTCAAAATGAATAATCAAACTGATCTCAGTACAGTTTAAACAGCATGACAGTTTTTACTTTATAACAAACGCTGAGTTCAGGATCTCCATGGCTGCAGGATCATCTCAGAATCCTCTGTTACACATCGGTGAGCAGGAAGCTGCACTCGACGACGACAAACCTTCCTGCCTCTCATCTCTTTAGTTTCCTTCGGTGTAAAGCATCACAGACCTGCAGGCTGTTAAACATTAGCGTGCCAGGAGAAATGTACTTACATGATTTTACAGGATGTCTTCTTGCACCTTTCTGGGCCTCGTTTCCCAGAAGCTTCGTCAGGCTGAGCACATCTTCGCCCGGAGATGGTTTTTTTTTTGCTAACAAGGCCCTGAGCTGTGTGAAAACGGTGGAGACTATAAAAAACGGCTTGATTCTTGCAAACAAAGTCCTTCAGACAGAGCGCAGCTATGTGTTTAAATGCTATAAACTGTCGTCGTTGTAATCGTGCCGTCGTGATTTTTGTGAAACGGCGGCGCTCTTATTTTGGAATAACGATCGCATATCTTCCTGTCGGCGGAGATTTACATATTATTTACTTCAGCGGGATTTACTGCCGTGACTTTGTTGCCCAGACATAAACCAAACTGAACTTGGACACAGTTATATACGGGCCGCGACGCCCACAGCTATAAATTGGATTGCGGTGCAGTTAGCGAGGCGAGCCTGAAGCTCTGAGCAGCAGTGAAATCATTAAGACATCATCCCCCGTCTGAACATGCAGTCAGGATGTTTGCAGGCCAGAAATGACATCTTGTACGACACTAATCCATAACATACTGCACGCTAGGCTTTCCGTCAGCGACACCGTCCTCGTCACGAGTCGAGCAAACCCTCTTCCCTCCCTCTTTTCTTCATTTGTGCTTCCCCCTTCGCCGCAATATTGCCTTTTCAGCGAGGCGGTGCGATTAGGCGCTGAGGTATTAGCGGTCATCTCGGAGCCAGATAAAATGATTTTAATTAAGATGTTTGTGTACAGTTTCGATTAAGCAGATACGGTTAATTAAAGTTCAGGTTATTTAAAGCAGCTAATTAAATCTAATTTCAGCAGGCTGGGATGTATTTGAGGACTGATAAGAAGTGTCAATATCTTTATTTGCAAAGTTGGGGTTTTTTTTTTCGTTTACTTAATCATAATGACATTTGGAGGTATAAACGGTAATCCCGGCACAAACAAGATGATAACCCTCCGCAAATACACATCACCGGTTCTCAAATATTAAAACCAGCCCCCAACATGTTTGTGCAGCTCAACATGATTTCTCTTCCTATAGTAGCATGATTTGTACGCTCCGTCGCAAACACATGAAAGCGACTTGTTAAATAGTGGATTTAAAAGTGTGAAAACGTCATGTGGGAAGAACAAAATGTTCTACTATCAACACTCGTCTCCGTCTCCTCCCCTGAAATAACGACGTGTCCCACTGAGCGAGTGAAGGTGAGGCTGTAATATATGACGTGAGGAGTGTTTTATTATTTGCCCTGAAATTTAGTGCTGCACAAAAATTATTCATGGCTGCATCAAAAGATTTCTGTCTTTGAATCAAGGTCATCCTCAGCTTTCAGAAATAAAAAAGTCTTCATGTTGAAAAAAGCACGACCTCACATTCTATCACACCGTGACACCTGACTTTTAAAAACAAACTTTTTCGGGTTTCAATTTTCTTTTTTACCGATCGTGTTTTCTCACCTGATTCCCAGAGAGACACATTCAGAACCTTTACTGCACCAGAGTGTAATTAAAACACAGTTTAAAGGGGCATTATGTAGTTTGGGAGAAGAAATTCAAACTCACTTTTCTGTAGGTGAATAAACAAGCTGTTCTCTGAGGAAGATAAGAGCCCGGAACACTGTTTGAAGCTAGAAAGGTGGCAGGGTCCGCCACATGTCAACAAAGTAAAACAGTATACATTGTGTTGTCCTTTAAAGACACACTGTGGAATTATTTCTCCCATCTAGTGGTTAAATGTTATTCTGCATCCAAACGAATACTGCTCTCTAGCGCCTCGCGTTTTCAAACGTGCGTTGCAGCCTGTTGGAACTACGGCAGGCGGGATGTGTCAAGATTCAAGAAGCTGTGACAACAACGTGTCTTCAAACAGCACTTCATCAAGTTTAGTTTCGGGTGATGAGGTGCGTTATTTCAAACAGACTTCAAACTGCAGCTGACGAGCGCGTCTGGCTAAGCTCCTTCTCCGTTCCACAGTCACGCTGGCTCTGAGTGAAAACGCCTTTAGCCTTATCTGTACCACGTAGAGCTTTTTGTCCCTCTCACCAGTTCATCGTTTTTTATAGAGCGGAAGGACATGGAAGCCTCCGTAGAGCTCGCCCGTCCTATGGAGATACAGAGAAGTGATTCTTCCCTCAGGAGGAGAAGTGAGATTGTTGGCAGAGATCATTTTACACCAATGAGGACTTATTTATGAATGAAGACGCTGATTTGAGGTAATACATTACTTAAAACACTACACAGTGGACCTTTAAAAAAGATACCAATCATGATGTACGTTGTTTAACGCTCTGCTTCCCTTCCCCAACTATCAATTAATCGCCAGCGGTAATAATGACTCAGTTTCAGTTTCTGTGAGAACAACAACCTGCCGTCACTGAAAACCTCAAAGCATAAACTTTCCTCCAAGTCCTCTGACCACTACGACTCGTTCAGCCCAACATGCAGACGTTTCTCTCTCGAGAAAATACCTCTCAACACGCCGCTCAGCTGGTATTAACCATTAACCCTCAATGAGAGAATTAAAAAGAAGTGGTTTATTGTATCAAATAATACAGACGTCGCAGCCTAATCCCCTTCAGGCAGGTTAATCCCGAAAGCCCGATCGTCTTGTGTTTTTTAATCTCAACATGACAGAATGTAGACATCACGGACGAGCCCGCAGCGCCGAGAGGAAACAAAGCCGCTTTGGGTAAAGATGTACTCGATGACAGCAATCTGTCGCTATAATGAGCAGCGGTGTTTGCGTTGCGTGGGCGGGCGGGCTCCACGTGACCCGCCGCTCGCAGAGACACCTGTCAGACCTCGCCGCTGTTTGTTTCTTCTCGAAGCCTGACCTCTGCGTCTCCATTGTTCTCGCCGCTGAGAGGTGAATTGTATTCCTGGCGGCGTTCTCTGGGGAGCGCGAGGGGGAAAACAGGATTACATCTACTGTACGAGCGCCGTTTTAAGTGAGCAGCGCGCACACATGCATATACGCCCTTTCAAACATCCATCTGATCTGTCCTCCCTGAGCAGTGCTGCCGCCGCTGCTTCGACCTGTTGACTTTATGGATTACAATTTGAGATATTGTTTCGTATTTAAGCCTGACCTCGGCGGCAGCAGATGAGCAGGAAAATGGTATTGTTTTGCATTCGCACCTCGGCCTGTGAACACAAAGATAAGACGTGTGGATGGTTTTGTATTTGTTCTGAGGGCGGGGACGCACAGGCTCTTTGCAAACACACCATCCAATTGTCAGCATGAAGGGCTCATCTCGGAGCAATCTCCCGGCTGTAGCCATCCAGTCCGCTCCTCTAATACACTAATATCTCACAGATATGCTCCATCACGCCGATGCCTCCATAAAATGTGTTTAAGGAAAGTCCCCCCTGGATAGCCTAAATGGCTCTTTAGAATAATTGCTCCCGTTCCTTACAGTTTTGATGCATGTATTTAGCGGAGTAGCACGCTTCCATTTGAGTAATGGCGACATTAGGATGGTTCGGCTTGTGATCCTCAAGGCGGCAATCAGCCGCCGCGCCGCGGCCCTCAGAGATATGAAGGACAATGTTCTTAGATGTTTCCTCAGTGCCGACGTCACACCTGAGCTGCTCTGAGCTGGGAGAGGACGGCGTTTAAAGCAACACCGATAGCTGAAACAGTGAGATTCAACATTAAGAGGGACGTCTCTATGGTAACAGCTGAAGAGAATAAAACATTTGACTTTAAAATGTATTTTCTATTCAGTATTCGTTTCCCTTCATGTGCGTTTTTCAGATACGTTCCACCTTTAAAATAAGATTTTAAAGAGGCAGAGAAGTAAATAGTGACATTTATCACACAAAGATGAAGACAGTAGATAGAAGATCTTCTCTAATATGTACTTACGGTCATGATGACGACAGTATTTGTATTCACACATGGGAGAACATTATTCGCTGTTGTTATTGAACATGTGGAAGAGAAAGAAAATTAATCTGTGAAACCAGTTTTTTGAGGATGTCTGAGACTGTATTTTTTGGTTTGGGATCAGGTGAAAGAAAAACAAAATGTAATGGAAACTTTTTTTTAGTAATTATAAAAATGTATAAAAACTTTTTTTTCCCCCACCAGATAAAATAAGTCATAAACACAGGAGAGAGAAAAAAATGATCGGAAAAAAAGAATACTTTTCAACAATCCGGCAGCTTTAGTCACAAGTTGCTCTGCAGATCAATATTTTACATGCTAAATCTGTAACAAGCTAATTATTGATACACTGCTTTAAGTTAAAAGACGGCACACTAAAATATCACTTCTGCATTAATCCAGTAATTCAAAAATATAATAATGTAACACTAAAGAGAGGCAGACTGCTGCATGCATACTTCAGGTATTTAAAGATAATACATGTCTGTACTATAACACTCCTACTGTTGTTATATTGGAGTATTGCTGCTTTCACTTCCATTTCAGCAGACAAATCTTCTTTCCTTCAGTTGATCTTGCACCGTCAGCATGTGGCGTTCCTTCTGGGTGCAGCGGTGAACTTTGGATGACGTCTTCTCCCGGACCCACAGAGCGAGAGGTCTCCGGAGAAAGAAGACATTTTAGTCCGAAAGCGAGGTTTTAATTAATGTCCGTGAAAGCAGCCCTGCATTTCAGAGTGTGTGGTGGTGTATGTCTCACCTCTCTGCCTCAGAGACACATCAAGAGCCAAATAAAAGCGCAGCACATCAGAAGTGAGTGCGTCTCTCTTGTGATGGAGCCTGGCGCGCCTCAAAGAGAATGACTCTCCATAGCATAAGGAATTCCTTTTCTATCGACTCCTCTCTCGTGTTTACATCCTCCTCGTGTTTGATACATGACAGAGGCTGGCGGATATTTATCCGCCCTCTTCGACCTCCGCCGTCATGGAATAAGATGGAAGGCATGATGCACAACAAGTAATTCCACTTAACGCTTTTAGCCTGTTTTAGGTCAGTGTTTTAGTCTTCCATACAGCAGCTTTGTTCTGTGGTTAAACAGACACAGTTAGCGACCAGCTGGAGAACATAGAGGAGCCGTTATCACCATGCTGCTCACTGTGGCCTCACTCTGCACCAGGCCGGCTTGTACAGCATTTTCTCCAGAACTGCCGGTATCAGCCTCCACAAGTACACGTGCAACCACACAGTCAGCCTCTCCCCCCGTTTTCTTCTTCTTCTTATCTCTTTTCAAAGTCTAATTCTACTCTGAACGACGCGCTCAAACAGAAAGAGGAGGGTTTACTTTACCCTCGTCGGCACCATGTGCCCGTGTCAGAGTCTGACCTCCCCGCCGATACAGATGTTCGGAGGTGCAGCGAGAGCAGCAGGAGGTCCGGGTGACTGTTCTCGAGGCACCTGACAACCAATTCCACCGCTCTCCTGCTGTGGACGGCCTTTTTCTCAGATCACATCTGGTGCAACTGCTCATCCTCTGCTGTCATGACCCAGTGAGCCTGTGTGCAGGTTCACAGGTAGCATTAGCATCCAGACTCTTATTTCTTATTTATGTCTAGATCTAATTGCAAAAGTTGAACAAACCAGGACAAACCCTTAGGTACTCACACTGTCGTTCACAACAGCGGCACTGATTCAGTCGTCGTACATTTCAGGTACTTGTGAGCAAAAACACGTTTGCAAAAAAATGTGCCACCCAAAATCCACACCCGTGTCTGCTGGATGTGTGAATGAGAAATAGCTTGTTGGCACATTAGCAACTATATAAGGTGATAATATGTCAGTGTTAGCTTGTTCTGCTGTGTTATTTATAATTTTCCGTCCTTTTTAGTAGGCTATTTCTGGAAAAGTGGCATAAACAGAAGCAAAAACTCTCAGATTATATCAACATTAATTATATCAAGAAGATGAAAAAAAAGAAAACAAACTCATTTTTCATCTTTAAACGGCAGCTCCCTTGTTATCTTGTCAGCGAATGTGCCATTACCATTAACTTGCACGCGGGGAAAATATGCCCGGGCCAAACAATGAACATGACAAAATGTGAAATTCCCCAGCCTCTCTCAATGTCTCATTTCCCTGGCAGCTGCTGGGGGAGCAGGAAGGATAGATCCTTTATCAACAGCCTTTGGGAGGAGGGTTGCACAATCCTTTTCTCCATGGCAATTTATCTACATTCAGTCAGCCTAAGTCATGTGGAAGCTGCATCCCTCCAGAACGTATCCAAGAGACGACACGCGCACAAAAAAAAAAAAAAAAACAGAAAGAATTAAAAGCTCCAACTGTGTGTAGTCAATTTAATCTGGAGTATGGAGACCATTAAAAGCAACCTGGAGTGAATTATGCCCAGAATGAATTACCTCTACCCTTGATTGTGTGCAGAGCTGTTGTGCGTGGGTCACCTGTCACGCCGACATATTCGCGTGCTCCATCACGGCGGCAATGATCCCTCGTAGCTGCCGGAGTCGGAGTCACAGGCGAGTAATCTCCAATTCTAATAACATCCAGATTTGACTGTATCCTCGCAAAAAATGGTGAATAGAGCTCCATCATCTTACGGACTTGAGTTGATACATCTCGGGCTATAATTTTTACAACCGGAAGACGGATGGGCTTAATTTCACGTATTGTTCTCTCGCACTGCAGTGTTTGGGGGGCTGGATACAAGGGCTTCTCAATAACACTACAGAGCAGAACGGTACAGAACCGATGTGGAAAAGTGGGCCACTTTCTCTGAGATGTACTGCTCTGTTTAAAGATTATCCCCCAAATCTGTGTTGTCATTTTACATTTGTGCTAAACTCTGGGATGTGTCGGTGCCGCACGGGCTTCCTGGATCACCTGTCAGTCAGACTGTACTGTAATGTTTCTCTCATTTATCTGGGGATTCCTGCTGAGGGACTTTGGGTTCTGTATCTGGTACTGTTAGGTTTGTCAGTCCATAACCAGTGACTGCATGGGCTAACAGCTCAATTCTCTCTCTGCTGTAACTGTTTTTTTTTGTGGTCATTAGCCTTCTCAACCACAGTAGAGACACAAAAACCAAGGATTAAATTATGATATAAGCTCGATCTGAGTTCAATCTCAGCTCACACACACACACACACACAGCACGCTACAAAAGAATAGCAAGTTATTTTAGCACAGAGGCTAACTAGCTACCTCCATTAGGCTGTTAAATGAACAATTCCACTCTTAAAAGTGCAGCGACCCGCTCAGAACACTTATCATAAACATTTCTATAATCCCTGGTGCAAACATCTTCATAAAGATAATTAAAGGGATATTCCAGTGTAAGTTTAATCCATGGTCTAACACACCTTGACACTGAGTAAGACTCCCCCTCGAGAGGTCAAGTTTGCTGACCGCTAGCTTAGCTAGTTTTAGCAACCTCAGAAAAGACCGCACGATAACAATACACTGCAGCTTATGTCTCCAACTAGAAACCGCCATCAAAAAGCCACAATTAATGGTGAGAACAGCAGCAAACTTCAGCAACAGTACATGTACAGTTCCAGCACACAGTACGAAGCATCAAACATCTGCTAGCTTTGCTGGATTTGTATTAAAAACACAGCACAACTCACCCTCTCCTCCAGCAGCCTGCCTGTGTGGGGAAGCCCTGACGAGTCGATTACCGAGTGCAGCAGATTTCTGCAGCTCAAGGATGAAAATGTATGATTATTAGTATATCTGAGTTCAAACTTAGCTCACACATGGCACACTACAAAAGAATAGCAAGTTATTTTAGCACAGAGGCTAACTAGCTACCTCCATTAGGCTGTTAAATGAACATTTCCACTCTTGAAAGTACAGCGACCCACCCAGAAGACTTATTATAAACATTTCTATAACCTCTGGTGCGTACATCTTCATAAAGATAATTAATACACATGATTTGTGCTTCACTTGACATCTCACCTCGGGCACGACGCTCATTAACCGCCAACGTTTCCTGTCTATCAGAGAGGGCGCCGTCGAGCCAACATTTCTATACAAATGCATGCTTTTCAAAAAAAAATGGTGATAATGGATGATCAGCTTACAAACCCTGTTACACGAGCAAGTCGACACCACGAGCAAAAACAGGTAACAAAGACGCACCCAGAGGAATCAAACGTCAAGGTCGGGGATTGATTATTCTGACTGAAAGCGACGTTGGTAAAGAAATGTACAAATGCTTTTACCCTCCTCTTTTTACCAAAGAGGCAGATATTTCATCGAGCCTTGCTGACTATTCAAACAGGAGACGTTCATGCCCATCCAATTTTAAATTTATAAAAAAAGTTCCTCCCAGGTTGCAACTAAATGAAAGACACTACTCAAGTTGCATTATGGGGGGTGTAGGATTTAGATTAAACTCTACTAACGACTAAAAGTCAGGAATTTTTTTTTTTTTTTTGGGCTCTGTTGCCTCGAATTTTTGACCATTTTTTTTAATGTCTCTCCTCTGAGTCCTCTAACTTTATGAAATTAAAATGCTAAATCACTGAAGCTGATTACTCCTGTAAAGTAGAGTAAAACTGCTCTTCTAACCGTTCAACCACTTCACACGTTAAGATTTCATCCTAAAGAAATATTCAAATGTTCTGGAGTGAAGCGCAACATGTTGAGACGAGCATGTTTGAGATTGAAAATGCAATTTATGATCAAATATCACGCACCCCTGCTTTTCTTCCACACTGCTCCGTGCCATCCTGCACACGAGTTTGCTTCCCAACAACAGCTCCACTGTACGATCCATATTCATGACGTAAATGTAATTCAACAGTTTTGCATCGACACCGTCAGACTCGATGATGACAGTGTCTCTCGGTCGCATCAAAACTGTGTCTTTCAAACACCTAAACAGTCACCTCCACAGGCCTCGTTAAATATAACCACCGCTGTGAAAATCAGTCGAGCTTCTCATCGCCCGCTGTGATTCTGCATCAATCACCGGAGCAGACGTTTCACGTGTCTGTTGGCTTTTTAAACTGAGCTCAGCCGTCAGCCGTACCTACAAATGTTGGATTGAAAATTGGAAAATGCAGAGAGGTTGCGTTGACACGGCGATGATTTCTAAAGAGCCAGACGTGAGATTAAGTGCACCTACTTATTTTCAGTTTATCAGAAGGATGCTCGTTACGTCTCTGTGTTTCTAGACTCCTGAATGAGGCAACGCAACTCTTTGTATTTGTCAGGCAGGATGTGGATTCCAGCCTCCTGGTGACACCTGGTGACACCTGGTGACACCTGGTGACACCTGGTGACACCTGGTGACGCCTGGTGACACCTGGCTCTGGTTGGTCCCAGTCTATAAACCAGGTCCTGCTTTTAACGCTCTCTCTTGATTTTATACTTTTAGTATTATTAATATTCATATCTCAATTAGTAAAGCGGTTAGCTCTCCCACAGCTTCTCCCCCCTCTCATCCTCCCTCTCTCCTTACCTCCCTCCCTCTCTCTCTCCCTCCCTCCCTCCCTCTCTCCTTCTCTCCCTCCCTCTCTCCTTCCCTCTCTCCTTCCCTTCTTACTTCTCTCTCTCCCTCCCTCTTTACCTCCTTACCTCCCTCCCTCCCTTCTTACCTCTCTCCCTCCCTCCCTCTCTCTCTCCTTACCTCCCTCTCTCCCTCCCTCCCTCCCTCCCTTCTTACCTCTCTCCCTCTCTCCTTACCTCTCTCCTTCCCTCCCTACCTCTCTCCTTACCTCTCTCCCTCCCTCTCTCCCTTTACCTCTCTCCCTACCTCTCTCCCTCCCTCCTTACCTCTCTCCCTCTCTCCTTACCTCTCTCCCTCCCTCCTTACCTCTCTCCCTCCTCCTTCCTTACCTCTCTCCCTCCTCCCTCCTTACCTCCCTCCCTCTCTCCTTACCTCCCTCCCTCTCTCTCTCTCCTCCTCCCTCCTCCTCCCTCCCTCCCTACCTCTCTCCCTCTCTTGCCTCCCTCTCTCACCTCCCTCCCTCCTTACCTCTCTCCCTCCCTCCTTACCTCCCTCTCTCCCTCTCACTCTCCATCCTCCCTCTCTCCTCTACCTCTCTCCTTACCCTCTCTCCCTCTCTCCCTCCCTCCTTCACCTATCCTAACATCTCATCCCTTCCTCCATGCCTTGATCCTCCCTCCCTCCTCTCCTCTCTAGCCTTACCGTGCTACCTCAGTCCCCCTCCCTCCTTACCTCCCTTCCTCCCTCACTTACCTCTCTCCCTCCCTCCCTGCCCATCCTGACCTCTCTCCTTACACTCTCCTACTCTACCTTCCCTCACTCCTGACTCTACCTCACACACTCCTGACTCTACCTCACACACTCCTGACTCTACCTCACACACTCCTGACTCCACCTCACACTCCTGACTCCACCTCACACTCCTGACTCTACCTCACACTCCACATCTCGTAAATGTGCGACTAAAATAAATCAATTACTTTGGTTAAACCGTTGAAACGGTGCTGAGGGTTGTCGTGGCCTAAATGCCAGGTGGTGACACTGTTAATACGAGACTTGTAAGGCCAGCGGGACGCCCTTAATTATTTTTTTGTTGGACCCCCTCGCAATCAATCAGCCACAAACAACACTTTCTGACAGCTTCCTGTTTGCAAGCAAACAAAGGATGGTGAAACCAGCCGTGGTCATTTTAGAGTCACGTGGGAAGTGTGAGGTGAGTGTCCGTGGTTCAGTCTTAAAGGGGCACTATGTAGTTTTAGAGAATAATTGTATTAATGAGGTAATAACACTAACTCAGAATTACTGATCTTTTCCATAACTGTACAAACAAGCTGTTCTCAGAGGGAAAGAAAAAAAAAGGTCCCAGAACAGTTTCTGAAGCTAGAAAACATTTGTTCATTTATTTAGTTTGTTTAGTAATAAAAAAAATGAAGCTCTTTCTCTTCTGAATCAAAATTTCTTCTCCAAAAACGACCCGATCTGCATGACCATCTGTAAACCGACATTGTTCGGAGAATGATTTTTTTTGTACGCCTCGGCCAAATGCTGCTGGATTTCCTGATCTCCATATTGATTTATGTCCAAGGGTGAGCGGGTTAATTAAATGTGAATGGCGTGGCGGCAACATTATATTGAGCGCGGGGGTAAAGGCAAGTGGAGTGACTATTTGAGTTGCTACAACAGCAATCAATGCAAAATAACGAGGGAGTATCTGTCATCGCACGGCAAATGGATGGGATGGAGTGTGATGTGCAGACAAATGAAGCAGCTGCTATAAAGCACTCAGGCTGTGTTTGAGGTTTAGTTGTGCATCAGTAATGAGGTGGTGGATTAACAGGAGGGAAGGCTCCCCGAGACGCTCAGGTTACCTGTGGAAAATGCCAAGACACACCACAAGGATGTTTAAAGGACAGCATGAGAGGAAGCAAAGGATGGAGAGCCTGTGCACGTGTCTTCAGACGTACAGATTCATTCACAAAGAGAAATCTGGATGTATTTTAGATTTGCAGAAAAGTCAGAAAGGAAAAGAGTTTCCAAACCGCATTATATTGTGTATCTGCCTCCTGGGCGGATTCTTTTTATTGCTCAACAGCTCGCTGAGTTTTCTCAAATTCGCCTCTCAGTAGGTCAAAAAAATGTGAAATCTGTGCTCTTGCATTTTTGACAAATCATCAGCAGCAAGAGTGTAAAAAAGAATCACAGCTCCGGTGTCAGACACGGTGAGACGGTGGCTTCCTTAACACACCAGAACAGAAAAATGATGGATTGGATTTTAAAAACCGCAGGCACTCAGTTTATCAGCGTGATTATAACTTAACAGTTTGATTTTTTATTATTACATTTGACTCCATTTGGACTGGATGTTTCAGTTCTTAAAAAGCTGGAACATTCACCGAGAACCCATTTCAGATAACTACAGCTGGTCGTAGAGCTGTAATTTTTTAAAAACTCGGATGAGAGCGTGAAGGTAACACTAAAACATGTCAATGAGTGATGTTTGGAAGTGGTCAAGTGCCCTGCAACCCCGCGGACGTATACTGGAGCCGCACACTGTCACAGGTTTGTTAAAGGGATATTCCGGTGTAAGTTTAATCCATGGTCTAACGCACTTTAACACCGAGTAAGACTCCCCCTCGAGAGGTCAAGTTAGCCGGCCGCTAGCTTAGCTAGTTTTAGCAACCTCAGAAAAGACCGCACGATAACAATACACTGCAGCTTATGTCTCCAACTAGAAACCGCCATCAAAAAGCCACAATTAATGGTGAGAACAGCACCAAACTTCAGCAACAGTACATGTACAGTCCCAGCACACAGTACGAAGCATCAAACATCTGCTAGCTTTGCTGGATTTGTATTAAAAACACAGCACAACTCACCCTCTCCTCCAGCAGCCTGCCTGTGTGGGGAAGCCCTGACGAGTCGATTACCGAGTGCAGTAGATTTCCGCAGCTGAAGGATGAAAATGTATGAGTGGCTTTTTGATGGCGGTTTCTAGTTGGAGACATAAGCTGCAGTGTATTGTTATCGTGCGGTCTTTTCTGAGGTTGCTAATATGTGTATGTTATAATCAGTGTTGGAAAGTAACTAGTAGGCTACATTTACTAAAGTACAATTTAAAGTTACCTTTTTATGCTTCTTCATGCTTTCACATCATTTCAGAGAGAAATATTGCACTTTCTCCTCCACTTTATTTATGTGACAGCTTTAGTTCCTACTCACTTTTTAAAAAATAAGATTTTACACAACAGATTATGTGACAAGCTTTTAAAGTGCCACACGTCGTGCACTGAAGTGTTTCTACCCTCTAAACTTCTCACATGGTTTCATTTCACTGAATGTTTAAATGATCCAGTCTCTCACCAAAAAGTCCCAAAAACTAAAAAAACAGATCAGAACTGTGTTTCCCATCAATCATCTCACGACCCCTCAGAGCTTATCTGGTGTATAAAACTGTATATAAAGCATCTCCACCTCCAGCAGCGACGACGATCACATGCTGCTCACACACTGATGCTTCAGTATCAATAATCTTATTAAGTCATATATAATAATATATCAGTCAGAGGGGCTAAAAGTACTTTAATACTTTAACTACAGATTTTGGGATCATTTCATTGGTTAACAGGACACCTGTGTGCTATTGGCTGGGAGTGTTTTGACGGGATTATTGCATAAAAACATCCAAGAGAAGAAGAAGAAGAGATCTGAGTGAGAGGAGAAGAAATCTGTGGCGATCGACGACACATCTAAGTGCAAACATACAGTTTAAAGGACGAGCAGACCAGATTTGAGTGCAGACGTTTTACTGTCTATTCACTGTATTATCTTGGTAACAGACTAGATGAATTAAGCCGTTTCTGGAGAGCATGGTCTTGATCAGTGGACCGCCCAGAGCATTTTATCTTGGAAGTAAATTGGGCACGTTCACAAACACCCTGAATGACCACGACGTGGGTGTTTCCCCCTCAGTCCGGTCAGTGAAATCTTATAAATCAAATATCTGCTCACCACTGTAGAGATGTTAAATGCAGATGTATTCACCACACTTCAGTTCAAAATGTGCGTTGCGTCTGCTGGGAGCAACACATTTAAAAAAAAGTGGCTGACTGAGGCTGAAGTGGCAGGAAAAAAAAGCAGGAGTCAGAAAAAAAAAACCTGATTTTTGATTTGCTTCTCGACTGCAGCGAGCTGAACTCCACTCCTGCCTCTTTACTTGCTCTTCAAAAGTCAAGTCACTGTTAAAAATCACCCCGAGGTTGCTGCTCACTGACTTTGCACTGGAGTGCACACTATCGCTGGGATGATTTGAAATACAAAAATCTGCCATGAAGGCGTTATCGCTCCTCTGTATCCCCCCTCCCACCGAGCAAGACAGAAGCTGCATGTGCTGACTCGTGTCTGCTAACTTCATTGGCCTTCTGGCGTAAAGTCTTGTATAGAGTCGTCTCGATTTATTGTGTGTTCTTCCTCTTCTGCATCACCGCCACCAATGTTGGGTAACGTTACTCAAGATTACTGCCATTAAAAAGCACCTTGTTACGTTACTGCGTTATCTACTAAGACAAGTAAGGCATGAGAGTTGTTTAGAGTTACACAAAATGACATTAAAACCTCTCTGTGACTCGTTGTGCATATCGGTTATATTGTCCAGACAGCGTGTAGCCGACTGTACACGTACGTTTGACTCCACCGTCATTTTGTAACCTTCTTTACGGCCCAGAATCGGTGACCTAATACTCAGAATGACAGACGCAAAATAACATTTACAGATCTTTGTGTTGCTAACAATCTGACAGCGACCTGCGCAGAGCTATTTATTTACATAGAAAGGATAAAAGTGCAAATACGATGAAAGTGCGCATCCATTTATCAAAACGTACATCCAAACGATTACACTTATATTTCACCATGATTTTGTTCTTGTCCTTTTGGCCTCAAATACAAAATAACAGAAACCGAGACTCCAGGTCCAGAGCGCAGTCATCCAGCTGGGAAACGTCCAAACACGACTATCTGTCGGCCGCAGCTCCACCGGTCAAAGTTCAGACGGAGACGACACCTTAAGGCCCCCACACAGCGCCCAAGGCCGACTTCCTTATCCGACCACTCCGTCGCCTCCCGTCTGACCCGTTCGGTAGAAAAGTCACATTGAAACACACCGCCCCGGCTACACAGCAGCGTATACGTTCTGCGTAGTCTCCTAAACATCGGGTGGCGCTAGTCTCGTGCCAGTCACCCAAAACATGAAAACAGGAAATGACAGAACGGAGTGCGGACCGTAGCTTATCAGAACAAAGCACACACAGTGTTAGCTCAGCATTACTTGCGTGATGTCGTATTACGGTGGTCTCTCTTCCACCAGGGCAGCCAGCTGCTCCTCAAAGTCCTCGGTCCACACAGCCATGGCTTCCAAACATACATTGGTTTATCCCCAAAATAACGAACGGTGAAGTGTTGTTTGTAACTCTGTGCCGTCTCTGTTTATGTGGTTTGTTTACCATCGTCACTTCCGCCGCCCCTCCCACACGCCGCGCTGATTCGCTGGCACACCGCCAATCAGAATGGTCACTGAACAGCTAGCTAACAACCAATCAGAGTATCCGACGGCGTCCAACCTCAGACGGCCGACTTCGCATGTTCAGTCGGATCAGACGCCGTCCTCGCACTTCCGCGCGGCTCCGACAACGCTGAACACACCGAACAGAGCAGCTCCCGAACTCCTCCGACTCTCTCAAAATGCTTCAGACGTCCGATGTTTTAACCGGTGTGTGCCGGACTTTAGAGACAAACGCAGTCACGTCAAACAGAAGATTTTAGTTTATTTTTGTGGCGACAGAAGGAAAGGAAGAGAGAGCAATTTTCTAAACTAAAAAAACGGATTACTTGAATTGCAAAACGAACATGTTATGTTACTTGTTACAACGAAACAGTAATAGATTACTTTGTAACAAGTTACCCCCAACACTGAGCGCCACCTTCTGGACGGTAGAAGGTTGGACGTATTCATGGTCTGACTGTGTCTCCACCGTGAAGGTTCAGGACAAACACATGTCACGTTCCACCCCGATAATTTATTGAAAAACACTCAAACTCCGGATTTTTTGCACACTCCGAGTCTTTGAGTGTCTCACCATGACATCACACCATCTTTTTAGCTAGTTCTCTGCGAGAATGAGAAAAATTCAGCGCTAAACAACAGCACAGCGAGTCGGCGTTCGACTTATGTGTCGAGGTGAGATTTTTCTTTCGGAGCACAGCTGTCTCTCGCCCCTGAACTCCGTGCAACCACAATGAAGTCGTATCCAGTCTAAATCATTTCTGAACGCTCGAATAACACAGCTTTTAAAACCGTTTAAGCTCCTCCTGAGCCTCCTCCGCCACAACAAGAATAATAACAATAACGATAATGCTGTCATCATCATTACGAGAGCCGTTGCGGCGCTCACAACATCCCCGGTCTCTGCGGTTCCGTCGAGCTCGTGGGCTTTGTGAGAGATCAATGAGGAATCTGAGTCTGTGAAATTCAAGCACAGTTTTACCATTGCCCTGAGCGCCGTGCGATAAAAGAGGGCGAGTCAGACAGTGATGGATATAGATTTTGAAAAGGATTTTTATCTCAAAGCCATTTTATGTCTCAGTGCATATATGACATGCAAAAAGACAAGTGGATGTTTCAGCTGAAGCCAGATGTATCTGATCAGGGTTAATGTTGCTCGAAGAGGAAGTCTTTGAAACGCTCTGCGCTCGAGGTGAGCAGAGTGAAGGCTTCCTGCCAAGAAACACCACCGTATATAATTTTCTAGTAACCTGTGAAGTTTTTCCTCTGATTTGTCTTATCCAATTTAAATTCCCTTTTGGACGTGCGCACATCAGATGAAGCCCGGGTAACAGATTCAGTTATCGCAGCATATGGCTGCATTATGACACTTAATTCGCAAGAGGGACCATATAATCCACAGCACAGCAACAATAACAAGCTCGAGTTAGCTTTACAATTAACCGTTTCTGCAACCAGTCGATCCAGTGTCCATGTAAATAACAGAAACGTGTCACAGCCCACTGGAGAAGTCAAAGTTTGAGTGTGCTCCCTCTTCAAATGCTCCATTTTATATCTCACTCCAGAATAAACACACAGCTCGCTCACCGCTGAATCGCATGTTTTCATTGTCAACCTGTCTTTTCTTTTCGAGGGCGCAACGTTCAGTTTGCTTTGAAAGCCGGCGAATCCACAGAGAAAGAGAAAAAGCTCTGTGCTGTTTGTGGACAATAGGACGGGACAGCAGCTACAGGCCTGCATTTGCAGTCAGTGTTACCAACATCACCAGACTTTATACAAGAAAAGCAATCACTATCTGTGGAGCACTGTGTTAATCTACTGCTGATGCAACAACCCAAACATTTCCTCCTGCTGCAGCTTCACACTAAAACGCATTTAAACAGGCAAAACACAAGTGGAGTCTGAAATACGTCCGGGAGTTCGAGCGAGAAGGAGCCGCAGGCAACTTCTCAGTGAGGTAACTAACTCCTCTTCCCTCATTAGCGTCATCAGGTTCCCTGTTAGCGCCGGCTTTAAATCCAAAACACTGCCAAAAAGGCACTTTTGCTTTTTGATTTGACAACAGATCCTCCACCATCGTCTCGTCAATCAGTTCTCGTTGTGACTTTACTGCTGGCGCTGCTGCACAGTTTGTTTCTAAAGCATCGATTTTTGTTTTTTGCATTTCTGAGCCAGTTGACGCTAACAGGGTCGATCGTTCATCCAAAACAACGTAATCTGTCCCTCTGCACCGGTAGTCCAGGTAACTACACAGCAACAGGGTGGGAAATTCGGGGTGAGTTCGTGGTTCGCGCAGGTGGAGTCTCATTATCGCATCGATGATCTCACGTTAAAGCCTGTAAAACAGCAGCAGCGTCTCAAAACGGAAGAACGACACTTACAGCACAGGTGCGCAAGCGAGCTCAGCCGGTTTTGATATGATACGTCACTTATGTGACAGGATTTAGTTCGGTAAAGTTGGAAATATATTCACAGATTCGAACTTCCCGCATCAACAACTCATAAGCGAAACATTGTTAAAACACAAACGACGACTCTTAACTACCGTAGTAAGGTAGACAACGAGCTACAACCGTATTTTCATCAAAACAAGCGCTCCTCCGAGCTGGACACATAACACTGGTCTCTGGTCAGCCGTCTGTGAGACGAGGGCGCAGGGACCGTCTACAAAGTGCAACACCCTAAAGAGAAACTATAAAAATATTCAATAACTTCACTAATATTCAGTGTAGTGTCACATTAACTTGATATTGGTATTAAAAATGTTTTAATACATAATCCATGTCTTATTATAAATTAGGATGTTATGGTATCAATCTGAAAGGTAAAACCATCGAATTTTACTCAATGGCCTTTGTGCCCCTAAAATGACGAAATTCCCACCCTGCACAGCAAGCCATGTTATTTATCCAATATTTTATTTAAAAAAAAAAAGTGCAGCCACGCCTCTAATTATGCATAACTTTAAGCCTTGACATAATTTAAACAAGTGAGTTATATATCAAATCTAACTCCTGGTAAGACGGGAAACAAACCGACCCCTAAAATAAGTATAGAAGCATTAAGACTAACTGTGTTTTTGTGAATTTCAAATGGAATTTCTTACACTGCTATCAGTGAAACCCTAACCCTCACACAATACAATGAGACTGCAGTTACTACAAGCACCCTAACCCTTTAAGGTTAGGTGAATAAGGTATAGAAAAATACTGATGGGAAAGCTAGTGCAATATTAAAATCATGTTTGTTATATTAATGTTTAAATTCAATCGTGTTCACTTCTAATCATGTTCAAACCTTCCTCTCATGATCAACAAACTAAACTCACCTCACCCTTCATATAGCACCTACCTGCAGCTCTGCAGTGCTGGCTCTCCCTGCATCACCCTCACCAGTGTTAGCTTCCAGCTGAACTTCATCTGATCTATAATATGAAAGCAGTGGAGATGAATAAGGTAACGTTATAGAAAAATACTGATGGGAATGTCAAGAACAAGCTAAAAACACACAGACAGACTAACTCCTTTCTAGATGTGGGAGATGTGTGACGTTACTCGTTTTCAGGTCACATGGGTTAAGTTAATAGAAAAATCATGTTCTTTTACAATCATCTTAAATACTGTTTTTAGTGTCAAATCGCTTTTGTCCGTTACGTTACTGGAAAGTCCGCCATATTTTCGCCAGCCAACGTTAGCTAGTAACGTTAATAGTTACAACGTTTAGCTAGCAAGAGTGTACCAGTTAGATGTTGAATCACAACATCAGCTTAACATCAACAAGTCTAACGTTAGACAGGAAATATAATTATCCTCCTGGACAAAATTATTACCAACTCACATTTCCTTTCTTTCTTTTCTTCCCCATGAGAAAGAAATCACTTAAACGGAGGTGCTGCTGTCTTTTCATCTTAACCTCTGACCTGTCGCGAGCTGCAGACTCCCGCTTCCCAAACAGTCTGAGCCGTTGAAGGGGGCGGGGCCAGTGACAAGACGCTGTGTTGCGCTTTCAAAATAAAAGCGAGTTAAAGATTTCAAAATCAAATATTTTTCTCCTCCGCGGTATAATTTTTGGGTGGGACAAATGCACATGTCTCAAATATTGGAGGGGACACATCCCCCCCGGGTCCCTACGCCCTTGGTCACTACTAAGTTATGTTACCGCCCAAAAGTGCTGGTCTTCAACCATTTCATGTTGGCCTGGTGTAGCATTTTGGCTAAACAGCTGAGGTTAAAAAAAAATGAGCTAAAAGGGACTAAAAGTCTCCAAACAGCTGAGGGAAAGTGGAGTTGTTGGATGATGCGAGCGACACCTCTCAGTGCCGTCATTTTATCCAAAATATTGATTAGTGGAGCTTTAAGTTAGCTGGTATAGAGAGAGAGAGAGCAATTCTCTGCTGCTGCCAGACGTTTTATTATCATTATCAGATGAATAGTTCAATATTTTACACTTATTTTCTCTCTTGCCAAGATTCAGAAGAGACAGATACCACTCTCATGCATGTTAATCAGGCTGTAGATCTCACTGAGGGCAACAAAGTTAGCTTGCTCTTGCCAAACTTAAAAAAATATGCCCGGCAACTCTTCGCACACTAATTATCTGTTTTGTCTCAGGCGGCATTTTGAACAGTCCGTTACAGTCGAGCAGACAGGGAACAAGTCAAATAACAGGATTTGTCTGATGACGTACGCTCGTGTCAGGCGGTGCAGCGCTCCCCCCGAGAACCAAATACAGGAATTTTGTATTTTGCTTACTTTGAAGACTATGCAGAGAAACTCGGGGCATCAATCTGCGGAGTAACTCTGTCACCGGGTTCAACTACAAACCCTTCTCTGCCGTATTTTTCCCTCCACAGTGAATTTCCTCGGCTTCGGTGACACCTGACTCGCGACTCAAAAAAGTCGTGCTGACACTTTGACAGGCGCACAACCCCCTCCTCTTTTGTGGCGTTGTGAGAGTTCAGATCCCGGGCTGTGACGTAGCGCTCCCCCTGGAATACAAAACCAATCCCCACATGCCAGCTTGACAAATCACCCATCGATACCTGTGTGATTTGCACCAATGTGGAACATCAAACATGGGGAGAAGGGGGGGGGATCAGGACAAGTTTAAATACGGCTCTGTGATGGAGAAAGTGAGGTTATCGCCCTGCTACCCCGAGGCTGGCCTTTACCTCCAGCGTCTGATGACCCAAAAGAGCAGTTGGCGTGTGTCTGCTGCCCGTGCTGTACAGAGTAATACATCTATGAGAGTCGCCGCTGCTGCTGCTGATTCATCAGAGAAGATTCACCGAGCGCTGGCATTGATCTGTGACCCAGGCTTGTGCCCTAGAATATCATTCCCCCCATCAGGCGACAGTGAGACGACACCGGGCTCAGCAGCACAGCGCACACACTGACTTTGATGAGTGGATCTTCTAACGAACTGCACGCTGGCTGCAATTTCAGCCGTCGGCCTGCACCTGCGACGAATACAGCATTCCGTCTCTTTAACCAGACGAGCTGTATTGATTATTTTAACATAACATTTTACATAAAAAGACCCAGAGTCAGCACGCCGCTGCTGCTGCTGCCGTATGTTACATGTGGTCACGACTTTTTGAGCTGCATCGACTCCTCGTGTTTAATTTGTTTTCGCTTTGCTTCTATAGTAAAATAAAAGTGGCCGGCCACGACCTGAGCATGTGCAAAAAGTAGCCGATGATTGGATTATGTGCAATTGCAAATAAAACAATACAGCAGCCGCTGGCGATCCCTCGACAGCAGACAGTTTGCATACCGAGTCCAGAGGAACTCCTGCAGCTGATCGCAGCTCCGGAGGATGAGTGACTCCGACAGAAGAGAGGTCGGAGCGTTGTTACAGCTCAAACGCCGCCTAAGGCCCCCACACACCGGGTCCGACGTCGGACGTCTGAAGCGTTTGGAGAGAGTCGGACGAGTTCGGGAACTACTCTGTTCGGTGTGTTCAGCGTTGTCGGAGCCGCGCGGAAGCGCGAGGACGGCGTCTGATCCGACTGAACATGCAAAGTCGGCCGTCTGAGGTTGGACGCCGTCGGATACTCTGATTGGTTGTTAGCTAGCTGTTCAGTGACCATTCTGATTGGCGGTGTGCCGGCGAATCAGCGCGGCGTGTGGGAGGGGCGGCGGAAGTGACGATGGTAAACAAACCACATAAACAGAGACGGCACAGAGTTACAAACAACACTTCACCGTTCGTTATTTTGGGGATAAACCAACGTATGTTTGGAAGCCATGGCTGTGTGGACCGAGGACTTTGAGGAGCAGCTGGCTGCCCTGGTGGAAGAGAGACCACCGTAATACGACATCACGCAAGTAATGCTGAGCTAACACTGTGTGTGCTTTGTTCTGATAAGCTACGGTCCGCACTCCGTTCTGTCATTTCCTGTTTTTATGTTTTGGGTGACTGGCACGAGACTAGCGCCACCCGATGTTTAGGAGACTTATTGCATCTCGCGCAGGCGCAGAACGTATACGCTGCTGTGTAGCCGGGGCGGTGTGTTTCAATGTGACTTTTCTACCGAACGGATCCGACGGAGTGGTCGGAGAAGGAAGTCGGATAAGGAAGACGTCGGACCCGGTGTGTGGGGGCCTTAACAGCTCAAACGCCGCCTAAAACAGACATTAACCAGAGCGACTGTGTGAGCTAACAATTTAAGACAGGCATGGAGAACACAACCAACAAATCCAACCAGTCGGAGGCAGAGTCATCTGTGTCTTATGAGAACTCTGTGGGAGCCATAATAATGGGATCATATTTTTGTTTACCAAAATGTGGTATATCGTTACGCCCACGGTATTTTCCTTCGCCTGCCTTTTTATTGTATTTTGGATTATCGGAATTTGCACTTGGGTGACAACTTTCACTACAGCTGATTCTTGTTACCTCAGTTGTGACTGCGTCTGTGTCCTCACACTCCGATTGACAAACATATCATCACGTTGGAGTTACGTCAGAAAACTGTGGTCAGACAGGTGTGTTATACGAACTAATTCTCCTTTGCCAGTCAAATCTGCACTGCATTTGAGTAGAAACTTGACGAGTCTGTCGATGTTTCTTTACAGCTTGCTGTTGCGTCTTCAGGACAAAGTTGTTTAGCTGAGGTACAAACTCTTTTCTCTTAATAGTTTAGACTTGTAGATCTCTTTTGAATCCAAACACCAGAGAGTACCACATGTTACATTGTGTACCTTAATGATCACAGTTAATTAGATATACTTATGGGTCATTCCATGAAATCGGTGCCTTTTGTGTCCCCAAGAAATTATCAGTCATAAAATTACAGTAACAACAAACAAAGATGTAATTTGAAAAAAATAAAACATCAAATTAAAATCAATTAAATATTATTTTAAATAATAAAAATGATTGTGTAAGCTGATGAGGGTGAGGTTTTTGGCCTGTCCCTCACTGTTGTTGTTGTACGTCAGCAGGACTTTTAATTTGTAAAATGTTGGCAAAATGTTAAAATGTTCACATTTACATATTGTTTTAAGTATGATCTTATTGTGAAACAGTGTTTTTGGTAAAAATATATATTAATTGTAATTAATAGTTACCAATTTATCGGTGTCCCCTAATTTCATGTCAACCCTGTTACCCTAACCAAAAAACCCTATCAAAATAACGGTACATTCTAGATTTGACATGATTTGCAGGAGGTTGCATCATCTCTGAACCAGGATGCTAACAGCTCAGTGACAAGTAAGTTTTGCTCATCTCTGATGTGCTATTTTTGATGTTTTTTCAAGGTTGAACCAGGGGGACAAGCATACAACGTCAACCCTGTTACCATTTTTTAACATATAAATCCAAACAATTATTTATTTCTCATGATATAATCAATATGTACATGTAATTTCCTTTCAAAGTACATAGCATGTGCTTTAGCTAACATTTGTTTTAGCTAGCAATGGGCAAATTAGCTTGAAATGGTCAACCCTGTTACTGTCAACCCTGTTACCTTTCCAGTAACAGGACTTGACTAAAACAGTTATAAAATATGAAATTCCATAGCTGAGATGGCACAATATAATTTCTTGTCATTTTAAACTGTCTTTAATTCCTGGCTACTGAAAAAATAGCAATTAAATATAATTTAAATTTTAACTTTTCAAAGTTGAAAAGGCACCGATTTCATGGAATGATCCTTATCTTCATTATTTATCCATCATAAGACAATCTTAAGGAAAGGTAAAGTTGAGCCTACGAAGCAGAAACCTCGGTGACAGCTTCGCGGATCTTGCAGAGATAAACTGAGATGAAGGTTTGTTCCCCTGCGCTGCTCTTTAATTTCTAACATCTACGGCACTCCATCGCCTCTCCTGATGGGCGTCGGATCACCCTTCAAGTTAACAAACGCGTGGCTGTTCATCAGCGCCGTCAGGATCTGCGTGCAACAGCACAACAACTCGCAGTTGTCACGGGGAGTTTCGGCTCCATCTGATTCAGAGCGGCGAGATGAGACTGACAGCGCTCCGAACGCTCACCGACGCCGCTCAAAATAAAACAAAGGTGTGACAACTGTTTCCCACGTCGTTCAAATGCATGTTCAGCTGGTTGAGAGCTTAAAGAAAGTTCAGTGCATCACAGTGCTGGAAAAAGCTCAGCGTGGAGGGAGGGAGGGCTGCGAGTAGAGTTGCTTCTTACGGATGAAATCAGCCAGTAAACACAGTGAATTTCAGTTATTTCAGTGCTGATACCTCCATCAACACGCTGTGATATCCGGTTACCACTTCAACCATCAGACTCATTAAACTCCCAGGAACCCGGAGAGCCTCGGGTTCACTCCGGAGCAATATGGGTCATAACAAATTAATTCCAGTGAGCGAGAGAGTGAGTGAAGAGCGGGACTGACACAAACACACCTCCGCAGTGTCGCTTTCTACAGACACTAGTCGGGTCGGTACACTTTTCTCCAAAAGGTGGAGTTGAAATGCATTATTTTTGGGTGCAGTCCTGCATATTCTGCCTTTAAGCAGAGCTTCATTTGTAAATCAAAAAGGTCCAGGAGCACAGACGGGGGGTTCTGTGCCGGCGGGTCGGAGGGGAGCCGGAAAAAAGTCACGTATCACAAAAGATCCACAGCGCCTGCAGCACATTGGACGACGCCTGGGGGCAGCGAACAAAACTAAAACTGTTCGTACAATCTGAGCATTATTTATTCACATTTATTAATCAGAGCGTTCACAGCAATCGCTCAATAAAATCAGCTGATTAACTCCCTCTCCTCCTCCTCGACTGTCCCCTTCACCCTCCTGTCGACTCTGTTTGTGGACTGCATCTGCAAACGACTTCAAACAGCAGCAGGCGAGGAAACCAGACTGAGAGACGTGTCCGGTTTGCCTTCAAAATAAGCAAACAAGCGAGACTTCAGTGGGAAATAAAAGGAAGGACGGGATAATTAACATTGCATTTTAAACAACATCCTATCAAACAGGTGCCGGTCACGAACCGGGAGGTCCTGGATCCTGTTCCGGTCGGGTCCTGCACAAATGAAGCCCTTCCTTTAAAAGGTCCACTGTGTAGTGTTTTAAGTAATTTATTACCTCAAATCAGCGTCTTCATTCATAAATAAGTCCTCATTGGTGTAAAATGATCTCTGCCAACAATCTCACTTCTCCTCCTGAGGGAAGAATCACTTCTCTGTATTTCCATAGGACGGGCGAGCTCTACGGAGGCTTCCATGTCCTTCCGCTCTATAAAAAACGATGAACTGGTGAGAGGGACAAAAAGCTCTACGTGGTACAGATAAGGCTAAAGGCGTTTTCACTCAGAGCCAGCGTGACTGTGGAACGGAGAAGGAGCTTAGCCAGACGCGCTCGTCAGCTGCAGTTTGAAGTCTGTTTGAAATAACGTACCTCATCACCCGAAACTAAACTTGATGAAGTGCTGTTTGAAGACACGTTGTTGTCACAGCTTCTTGAATCTTGACACATCCCGCCTGCCGTAGTTCCAACAGGCTGCAGCGCACGTTTGAAAACGCGAGGCGCTAGAGAGCAGTATTCATTTGGATGCAGAATAACATTTAACCACTAGATGGGAGAAATAATTCCACAGTGTGTCTTTAAAGGATAACACAATGTATACTGTTTTACTTTGTTGACATGTGGCGGACCCTGCCACCTTTCTAGCTTCAAACAGTGTTCCGGGCTCTTATCTTCCTCAGAGAACAGCTTGTTTATTCACCTACAGAAAAGTGAGTTTGAATTTCTTCTCCCAAACTACATAATGCCCCTTTAAACTGTGTTTTAATTACACTCTGGTGCAGTAAAGGTTCTGAATGTGTCTTTTACCTCTGGGAATCAGGTGAGAAAACACGATCGGTAAAAAAGAAAATTGAAACCCGAAAAAGTTTGTTTTTAAAAGTCAGGTGTCACGGTGTGATAGAATGTGAGGTCGTACTTTTTTTCAATAACTAAACTTGATGAAGTGCTGTTTGAAGACATGTTGTTGTCACAGCTTCTTGAATCTTGACACATCCCGCCTGCCGTAGTTCCAACAGGCTGCAACGCACGTTTGAAAACGCGAGGCGCTAGAGAGCAGTATTCGTTTGAATGCAGAATAACATTTAACCACTAGATGGGAGAAATAATTCCACAGTGTGTCTTTAAGGATGTATGAAGAGGAATTGGACGTAGCGGCACTATTAAATCCTCTGAAAGTTGCTTGGTGGCGCATGAAGCCAAAAAAAAAGAGCCACTAATTATTTTATTTATTTAATACAAAGATGAGTAAAGGTCCTCTGCAGGTTTCCACGCTGCACGTTCTGCATGTTGCAGACTAAAATCATGTCTGATAGCTTCGGAGCTGAAGGAAGACGTGTTCACAGAGCAACACACTCTTCTCATGACGTCTTTTTGATACAGGGATCAACCACTGCACTTTGTTGTTCGTCCAAACAATAAAACTCTCAAAAACAAGAAAAATAGGCCATGTGGATGTGAGGAATAGATCTTCTCGCGGGCTGTGATCATCCTCCTCACTTCTTGCGACACTCGGCTCCGCGAACATGCATCCTCCTTCCTCCAGCATCCTTTGAACGAGGCAGCATTTTGTTTACATGAGACTCAAGTAAATGTTTGAAGTGTCTCGCAGCACAACGAGAGCGAACGCCCTAATCTGTTATTCAGGTCTGTGTTTGTGCTCCGAGTGGTTGAGGTCTTAATAACAGAGATCCATCTTTGATGAGAGCGCCGCCGTAATAGAGTCTGACTATGTTTAAGTCTGTGTGCCGCACTGCTCATAATGAATCCTCCTCACAATACACCAATAAAATATATGACATTTATATGCAAATGGGGAGCCCGGTGATACCACGTTGCCAGCAGGTATTAGGAGAAAAGCACATCTTAATGAAATATCTCCTGCTCGCTGGCCACAGTATTATACGGAGCTGCTCGCTATTCAGCACAAAGAGGGTCAATTCTGGTTTTAATGTTGCTTGCTCACCTTTGACAAATTTGTTTAAAAAGGAGCAGCGAAAGTCTGCTGGTTTTTTTCTCCTGCAGCAGCGGGACGGCGGAGAGCGCAGCGGCGGAGGCTCTGGCAGGATTTGATGCGATGCCAGCGGGGGCGCGGAGGAAAGTTCAGACTGCAGAAACAAGAGCCGAGGACATGATCCTCTGCAAACTTAACAGATGCTGCTGCTGCGTCACTGCCCAGAAATTACACTCATGTAGCCACCTGGAGCTCTTTGACTCACTGCTTTTTAATATTTACTTAATGTTGCAACTCTTTGTCTTCATAAATACGTCGTACGGCTCTTAAAGGGATATTCCGGTGTAAGTTTAATCCATGGTCTAACACATCTTGACACCGAGTAAGACTCCCCCTCGAGAGGTCAAGTTAGCTGAGCTAGCTAGCTTAGCTAGTTTTAGCAACCTCAGAAAAGACTGCACGATAACAATACACTGCAGCTTATGTCTCCAACTAGAAACCGCCATCAAAAAGCCACAATTAATGGTGAGAACAGCAGCAAACTTCAGCAACAGTACATGTACAGTCCCAGCACACAGTACGAAGCATCAAACATCTGCTAGCTTTGCCGGATTTGTATTAAAAACACAGCACAACTCACCCTCTCCTCCAGCAGCCTGCCTGTGTGGGGAAGCCCTGACGAGTCGATTACCGAGTGCAGTAGATTTCTGCAGCTCAAGGATGAAAATGTCTGATTATTACTCCATTACTTCCGTTATTTTCCCTGTCAGCTCTCGATAATAAGAACTGAGCATTCCATGGAGTAATAATCAGACATTTTCATCCTTGAGCTGCAGAAATCTACTGCACTCGGTAATCGACTCGTCAGGGCTTCCCCACTCAGGCAGGCTGCTGGAGGAGAGGGTGAGTTGAGCTGTGTTTTTAATACAAATCCAGCAAAGCTAGCAGATGTTTGATGCTTCGTACTGTGTGCTGGGACTGTACATGTACTGTTGCTGAAGTTTGCTGCTGTTCTCACCATTAATTGTGGCTTTTTGATGGCGGTTTCTAGTTGGAGACATAAGCTGCAGTGTATTGTTATCGTGCGGTCTTTTCTGAGGTTGCTAAAACTAGCTAAGCTAGCGGTCAGCTAACTTGACCTCTCGAGGGGGAGTCTTACTCGGTGTCAAGGTGTGTTAGACCATGGATTAAACTTACACCGGAATATCCCTTTAAACCTGCGTCGGGGTGTTTGTGAGTAGCAGCAACAAGAGTGGCATCCTCGTATCAGAAGTTCGACATCTGGGAAACGCCGTCCATCAGCTTTGACTGCGAGTGAGCGCCGAGCATCGATGTTACAAACCGTCCACTTCTCCTCGTCCAGCCGTCTGTCGGCTCAGAAGACGGCCCGCCTGTCGATCAACAGCTCGATCCGAGATGCTGTGGCGAAGACAGACCTCTGCGGGCACGACGGCCTCTGATCTCACGCTGTTTCGCCAGCCTGAGTCTCATTTTTACCCATTTCTTATTCCTATGAGCAGACACTAACCAGGCATGGCTCTTACACTGACTCTCCTCCTCCCCGGGGCGATCCAGCTGGTCAGGTTCGACGGGCGAAAGACGGCGTGGGGCCGTCATGGTCTCAAAGTCCTGCTGCTCTTCATCCAAAACACCTGTTTCTCCGCCAGTGATGATGACAGTATTTCTGCCATAAACAGCAATAAAGCCAAAAAATGAAAAAGACAAAAGCATCATTTTGCAGTTATAGTTAGAGGTGAGAAGGCTGCAAACAACTGGATGTTTTAACGAGGGACAGTCAACATTTGTCAGCGTGCCGTATCCGTATCGTTTACATTTGTACATGATACAAAAGTGCAGCTGCCCGATGATGACGTATTGTCCCACAACAACAACACGAGTATGTCACACCGCTGTCCCACGCTACACGCAGACGTCGATTCTCCTCTGTTACTACCTCCCCCCACATCTGTTACCTTCGTGCAGACGGCGAGGCAGAATAATGGCGCAATAATCGCGCCTTGAAAAAGTTGTGAAAGGTTCTTGTGTGTCCGCCTCCAGCTTTCTGAGCAGGTGAAAGTAGCTTTCCCAGACAGTATTAAGGTGTTTGCATGCTTCAAAACACTCAGTTTAATTAGGAACAAAATGCCACGGCTCGTCTCCGGCTCGGGTCACACCTCCAGGTAGAGTGTGCGAAAGCTTTGCATGTGTGTAATAGTTAAAAAATGTGGTTGGTGAACAGCGGATTCTGTTCTACCTCTGAGAGTTTTGTTCAGTTTTACTGTGAAAATAAGACCAAAATGTTAACGAACCGTAATTATTCTTTAAGCTGAGTTAAATGTTGTTCGCCACGTGAAGCAGACAGGAACAGTAGTTCTGTGCTCATATTTACACTGTGAAAGCTGTGATGAAAAGTATTGTGCGGCGTGTACCAGCTGCACGGCGACACCATCATTATTTCGGTGCAGGAGACTCGTATACGTCCCCTCCCCTCCAGCCTAAATGCAGCACGAGGCGGCAGATGAGCAGATGTCATCTACTTTGTCCGGCCCCGTATATCCTTTTTGCGCGTCCCGCTCGTTAATAATTAGCCCGTGACGGCGCAGAAGGCTTTAATCATGAGAGAGAGCGGGGTGAGAGCAACAGATTGTGATTGATGGGTGGTGCGTCTGCTGAGACGTGGGTGGAGGAGACTGTAATGGCACAGACAGCACGTCAGCAGATGGTTGGTGATACAGAGCCTCAGCCTCGCTCCAGATAGGTTAATTAGCCCGATAAGTAAAAAAAAAAAAATGTGTTGGACTTGGCGCCTTGTCTGCAACTGGTTGATATTCCCCCTTCATATGGTCATCACTTATCTTTCAACGTCCAGGAAGCTGCAGACGAGCCTTCAGCTGCACTCGAGTGAGATCCAGACTGTCAGCGCTGCACGAGAGGGTGATGTCAGCTCCCGACTGTCTGCTGACAGGCGACTGATGTTGGAGATTGAGCCGAGAAACCTGAATCTCTCATGTAGGCAGAAGATAATTCTGTTCGGCGGGGGATGTGTTCACCATGACAATTCCTACGTTCGACGGGTTAGACTTCGATTTTCTTCTTCTGGATCTGAACATTGTTGGAGACAAATTACCGACCCTGGTTGAAAGTTTCTGCGTGGTGCAATTTTCTGTATTTTTCTGTCAGATTGATTTAAAAGTGTGCTACTTTGTCTCTGATGTACGGAAGCGTATTGCATTCACTTGATAAATTTATTTTTTGGTTTGTTTTTCGGAGTAATTTATTTTTTTGTCTGTTTTTCGTAATAATTATTTCTGTTTTTCTGAGTAATTTATTTCTTGTCTGTTTTTTTGAATAATTTTTTCTGTTTTTCAGAGTAATTTTTTTCCTGATTTTCTGAATAATTTTTTTTTCTGTTTTTCAGAGTAATTTTTTTCCTGATTTTCTGAATAATTTTTTTTTCTGTTTTTCAGAATAATTTTTTTCCTGATTTTCTGAATAATTTTTTTTTCTGTTTTTCAGAATAATTTTTTTCCTGATTTTCTGAATATTTTTTTTTTCTGTTTTTCGGACTAATTTTTTTCCTGAGTTTACGGAGCATTTGAAGATCCATTCATTCATTGAGAGCTCGACTTCATGGTTACAAACATGACCGACTTGTTCAGTTTAATCAAGTTTTACTTTGATCTGGGTTTAAGACACTGGGAGATAGTCCTGTCTTTAACTCATATAGATGGTATTATCATTAGTTTGTCAAGGCATGTATGCGCGGGCAGGAGTCACCATAGGTCCACGACATGGTCCACGGGAGAACGGGAGTCTGTTACAGGTTGGATGTTCTCGCGGGAGTTCGAAGTATCTCGATATTTCAGAAAAAAAATTACTCCGAAAAACAGAAGAAAAAAAATTACTCAGAAAAACAGAAATAATTACTCAGTAAAACAAACCAAAAAATAAATTTATCAAGTGAATGCAATACGCTTCCGTACTGATGCACTGATGATCCTCCTGTTCCTCCTTACAACGATATCTTGGTCTGTAACATGTCACAAAAAATAGAATATAAACACTGAATAATCTGCAAAGTAGCCAGTTTTATCAAATAAATGCAGTGGAAAGAAGAAAAAAGCAGCAGAAAATGGTAAAGCACCTTTTCATTTTTACTGCAAATGAATCTCGGTGCCCAAATATCACCAGAACAGTCTTGGTTGGTCTTTTCCACAATCTCCTCTGGTTTGGTCATGTATTACAGAAGTACATGCTCTGTTCTCCACGCCTGCCTTGTCCTCTCATCCCTGGAGTCGTAGTCCTGATCAGAGCCGCCATAAATCACCTTCAGACTTGCTGTCCATCGGTCTCGGTGTCTGTGTTCAGTCCCAGTCTGGTGTCCACCATTGTTCACTGAGCTGAGCTTCTTTTCTGTGATCAGAAGTCGTGATCATGACATCTTCAACCTTGTTAGCTCTGTTTTTGTTCTCCACCACTGGCTGCCAGTCATTTGGCACTGAGCAGGAACGCAGGTATATACGGAAGCGTATTGCATTCACTTGATACATTTATTTTTTGGTTTGTTTTACTGAGTAATTATTTCTGTTTTTCGGAGTAATTTTTTTTCTGAAATATCGAGATACTTCGAACTCCGCGAGAACATCCAACCTGTAACAGACTCCCGTTCTCCCGTGGACCATGTCGTGGACCTATGGTGACTCCTGCCCGCGCATACATGCCTTGACAAACTAATGATAATACCGTCTATATGAGTTAAAGACAGGACTATCTCCCAGTGTCTTAAACCCAGATCAAAGTAAAACTTGATTAAACTGAACAAGTCGGTCATGTTTGTAACCATGAAGTCGAGCTCTCAGTGAATGAATGGATCTTCAAATGCTCCGTGAACTCAGGAAAAAAATTAGTACGAAAAACAGAAAAAAAAAATCATTCAGAAAAACAGAAAAAAAACAATTACTCAGAAAAACAGAAAAAAAATTACTCTGAAAAACAGAAAAAGAAAATTACTCAGAAAAACAGAAATAATTATTCCAAAAAACAGACAAAAAATAAATTACTCAGTAAAACAAACCCCAAAAAAAAATTTACCAAGTGAATGCAATAAGCTTCCGTAGGTATACTATAATAAAGCAAAAAACACTTTTGCTGACACGAGTTGAGTCCGTTCATTCCATTTATTCATGACCAGTCCAAAGTACATCTGTGGCTGATCATGCTGTTTCACAGCGTCTTGAAATGCCCCACCTGTCAGTGAAGAAGTGTTAACCAACACAGACGTTCACATTCGTGCGCTAAAAATAAAGAGAAATTAGCTTTTTTTCTGCTGAGTGTGAATAACATGCAGGTACGACATCCTGATATCTTTGGGTAACAGGAAATTCTCCACTTCAGACCCCTTCAGGGCTCATCAGTATGTGTGACATGCAAATTGTTCATACACTTTCCAGTGCGCTTCACACAACCTGACTGGCAGAATAAATGTAGTTATTTTAACCCAAAGTGATGTTTCTTTTCCCTAAACCCTAAACCTTGGGTTTGTTGGAGCTCTGACCTCTTGTAGCCAAAAAACCACCTCCACATGATTCAGCTCGCTCCCGTTTTAGGTACAAGATCCTCCGGTGAGTCTCCGGTGAAAGGCGGCGTAGAGACGAGCCTTCGTTGCGGCGTTATTGCAGAATCCCTGTGTGAAAAGGGCTTCAGACGTACACGAAGCCCATGTCTCTGCTGCGTCTGTTTGGGTGTGTTGTGCCGAGACGTCCGACAGCCTCATATCTGCTTTTTTATTGCTGATAAACAGCACGCCAGCCTGCTGTAATGGCCTCCTCTGCACCACGCCGCCGCCGTGGCTTTTCATGTGTTCCAGTCATGCTGAGGCAGGGCTGGGCTGTCCTCATGGTGTCCCTACACAAACTGTCAAAACACCTCCACCTGGTGCATCTGCAGTCTGAATGTAACGAGGGAAAAAGGAAACCAGCAGGCTTCGCCGACAGAGACCAGCCAAAAGTAAAAGGTAAGAACTATGAAATACTGTATTCATGCCTGTATATCCAGTGCAAAGCCTTCAGCAGAGCCCCTCACACCCTGTTACGCTCTGGTGTAAGAAGCATTCACAGGTCTCTGGGAAACTCATAACACACTCCAGAGGATCCAGACATCCCTGTAAACCAGCTACTGAGTTTAAATTAGAGCAACGTCCTGCTGATTTTAGGAGTTTATAGACCTCTGTGTGACGCGGAAGATTTAAAGTGGCAAAATAACATAAAATCACACAACAGATGTGGTTTTAAGAGATGGATTGTGCTGCAGGAAGCTGTGCATTCAGACACTAGTTCAGTAGTGTTAGCCAGATAGCTAGCTAGCATTAGTGGGCAATAGCAGTATATATTTAACAGGTTAAGATAATTCTAATCGATGTCTGCAAGATAGGGATGCTACTCTGAACACAACTCTCACGAGATGGTGCAAGACGGCTGCTGGACTACAAACCGAACCGACTACTTTCCTCGGACATAGAACCTTCTTCGGTTTCTTTTCTGTTTTTCCTTCATTCACTGTTAACTTGTTTTCCATAAATAGTCCAATATATTATACTACTGAACTAAGTATTTAGTTACTTAGTTCAGCAGTATATGAATCTTGGACTACTTATGGAAAATAAGTTTTTTATTGCACATCAAAGTTGGGCAAAATATCCTTATTCTTGTTCTCTGTTAAGGATTTTGACTCAGGATTACTCTAAAAGTACACAGTAAGAGTACTTCATATTATGCATGCAAGTAGTCTATGAAGTACTTAGTTCAGCAGTATATGAATCTTGGACTACTTATGGAAAATAAGTTTTTTATTCGACCTCAAAGTTGGGCTAAATATCCTTATTCTTGTGATCTGGTCAAGATTTTGACCCAGGATTACTCGAAAAGTACACAGTAAGAGTACTTCATATTATGCATGCAAGTAGTCTATGAAGTACTTAGTTCAGTAGTATATGAATCCAAAACTACTTATGGAAAATAAGTTTTTTATTCGACCTCAGAGTTGGGCGAAATATCCTTATTCTTGCGATCTGGTCAAGATTTTGACCCAGGATTAATCTAAAAGTACACAGTAAAAGTACTTCATATTATGACATGCAAGTAGTCTAAGAAGTACTTAGTTCAGCAGTACATGAATCTTGGACTACTTATGGAAAATAAGTTTTTTATTGCACATCAAAGTTGGCCAAAATATCCTTATTTTTGTTCTCTGTTAAGGATTTTGACAAAGGATTACTCGAAAAGTACACAGTACGAGTACTTCATATTATGCATGCAAGTAGTCTAAGAAGTACTTAGTTCAGCAATATATGAATCTTGGACTACTTATGGAAAATAAGTTTTTTATTGCACATCAAAGTTGGGTCAGTTGGGCGAAATATCCTTATTCTTGTGATCTGGTCAGGATTTTGACAAAGGATTACTTGAAAAGTACACAGTAAGAGTACTTCATATTATGCATGCAAGTAGTCTATGAAGTACTTAGTTCAGTAGTCTATGAATCTTGGACTACTTATGGAAAATAAGTTTTTTATTGCACATCAAAGTTGGCCAAAATATCCTTATTCTTGTTCTCTGTTAAGGATTTTGACCCAGGATTACTCTAAAAGTACACAGTAAGAGTATTTCTTATTATACATGCAAGTAGTCTAGGAAGTACTTAGTTCAGTAGTACATGAATCTTGGACTACTTATGGAAAATAAGTTTTTTATTGCGCATCAAAGTTGGGCGAAATATCCTTATTCTTGTTCTCTGTTAAGGCTTTTGACTCAGGATTACTCGAAAAGTACACAGTAAGAGTACTTCTTATTATACATGCAAGTAGTCTATGAAGTACTTAGTTCAGCAGTACATGAATCTTGGACTACTTATGGAAAATAAGTTTTTTATTCGACCTCAAAGTTGGGCGAAATATCCTTATTCTTGTGATGTGGTCAGGATTTTGACCCAGGATTTCTCGAAAAGTACACAGTAAGAGTACTTCATATTATACATGCAAGTAGTCTAGGAAGTACTTAGTTCAGCAGTGTATGAATCTACGATTAATCGTGCAGGCCTAATCATCAACCAACAATAGTTTCCTCCATCTCCAACAACTCTAACTGAATCATTAAAGGAGGCGACTTCCATACAGTCATCAACCCGACAGAAGCAAAACTTAAAACAGACCCACAGAAACAATAAAAAAGTGATTTTGGTCTTGGCGTGAGTCGGCGATTGCGACATCCAGCTGCACGAGAATATTCATTCGTCAAATCGGTTCTCGGGTTGACTTCATTCTCATCAGCAACTTAAATAAAATCTAATACCAATTATTATTAGCAACCATGCACCTGTAACATTCAGTTTACATAAACTCAACACCAGATGGAGCTTTAATACATCACATCTCCAACTCCTCTATGGGAAACAGGAAAAGCAGTTTTAAGAAGGCATAAACATTTCATCCTCCGTCTCAAAACAAGAAAAGTGAAGAACAAGAAGCTGAAAATCAAACAACACGAAATCATTAATGCAGGTGATCCGAGAGAGGAAACCCTGAACGAATTACGCATTAAAAAAACTGAATTCCTTAGACATAGACTGAGGCGAGAATAATTCCACCGTAACAAATAAATCTGTTAAAAACCTGGCAAATCAGACAAAACAAAGACAATCGGCGTCATTAAAAGGACTCAGCAGGGAAGGAAACACACACACACACGAATAAAGCAAGTCGTTGCACCACGCTGATCTCCATTTTGTTTATGTCTGCTTCCCCATGAGATCGCGAGAGGGATCTGCAGATCGCTGAAGCCACACCCCTCGCCTACGCAGAGCATTGATTGATCACGTCCAAATCAACGCTGCGCCTCCAGCAAACCTGCCGAGTGCGAAGGTGACGGATGAAGAGATCTTGGGACGAGGGAATAAACGTACACGCAGACGGAGATTCTCTGCAGATGCACTCGATGACAGATGGTCGTTATCGGACAGATTGCGGCGTGAGCGCCCTCTCCGTAAGGGGTCAAGGTAAAAAGCAAATAATACTCCAGAAAATGACGGAAAACATTTGCCGGCGGCGATGTCTTTGGGTTTCTGCAGATGCTCCGTCATGCTTCAACATTTTTACACTCAGGTAAATTAGCTTATTTACATACAGGGATATCAAACCCCTTCCTGTTCAGCAGATGGTCGTATGAAGGTGACGCCGACCTTCGACCCGAAGCAGAGTTTCTATTTATTCAAGGATCAGTACGGCGGAAAGCTCCGGGTGGATTCTACCAAAGAGACACTTTAATTCCTCAAGAAAAGATATGAACAGAAGTGCAGAACTGTTTTATAATTATTTATCGTCACTGTTCCACTGTTTGAGTCATGGACAGAATGAGTCTCACCTGGACGCCGTTCCCTCACCTCTCTTAAAGCCTTCGCGAAGGGCGTCGTCACCCTGATTGGCTGAGAGGGGAACGACCCCAAGCTGCTTTCACTCATTAATTAGGAGCCAGTCTCCAACAGCTGATCTGAATCTACTGCAATCAATACAGAGGGGGTTAAAAACAAATATATAGCAAGTCCTACACAATGACACTGCTACACAATTATGGATATTGTATTATATTTTTTGTAATGGCAACCATCACTAATTTTGTACTTGACTCTTTGATTGGTACGGATCCCTGTGTAGCTAATAAAGACACTTAAAGGGATATTCCGGTGTAAATTTAATCCATGGTCTAACACATCTTGACACCGAGTAAGACTCCCCTTCGAGAGATCAAGTTAGCTGACCGCTAGCTTAGCTAGTTTTAGCAACCTCAGAAAAGACCGCACGATAACAATACACTGCAGCTTCTGTCTCCAACTAGAAACCGCCATCAAAAAGCCACAATTAATGGTGAGAACAGCAGCAAACTTCAGCAACAGTACATGTACAGTCCCAGCACACAGTACGAAGCATCAAACATCTGCTAGCTTTGCTGGATTTGTATTAAAAACACAGCACAACTCACCCTCTCCTCCAGCAGCCTGCCTGTGTGGGGAAGCCCTGACGAGTCGATGACCGAGTGCAGTAGATTTCTGCAGCTCAAGGATGAAAATGTCTGATTATTACTCCATGGAATGCTCAGTTCTTATTATCGAGAGCTGACAGGGAAAATAAGGGAAGTAATGGAGTAATAATCAGACATTTTCATCCTTGAGCTGCGGAAATCTACTGCACTCTGTAATCGACTCGTCAGGGCTTCCCCACACAGGCAGGCTGCTGGAGGAGAGGGTGAGTTGTGCTGTGTTTTTAATACAAATCCAGCAAAGCTAGCAGATGTTTGATGCTTCGTACTGTGTGCTGGGACTGTACATGTACTGTTGCTGAAGTTTGGTGCTGTTCTCACCATTAATTGTGGCTTTTTGATGGCGGTTTCTAGTTGGAGACATAAGCTGCAGTGTATTGTTTTCGTGTGGTCTTTTCTGAGGTTGCTAAAACTAGCTAAGCTAGCGGTCAGCTAACTTGACCTCTCGAGGGGGAGTCTTACTCGGTGTCAAGATGTGTTAGACCATGGATTAAACTTACACCGGAATATCCCTTTAATAATTGATTAGGACCCCATGAAACTGCATGAATTAGATCCAATTGCATAGAAATGGTGGTTTTTCCTTTAGACTAGTCTGAATCAGTGCCTTTCAAACAGTAGGTCTGGTGTTATGTTCTTGCCTGTTGTAAAATGGAAGAGATTCATGCTGCTTGTTGTAAGTCTTAAAGCTGCACATAAGAACATTGTGTTATAACGTCACTGCGTTTGTGTCAGAGATGTGAGCGGATCACTTATGAGACTGACCACAAACGTTATCCCTGCTTGACTGAACTGAAGCGTTTCATTAACTCACTGTGATTCAGAATATTTCTCCGTCCTCTTTGTCCTCGTGAAGCTCTTAAAAGTCCTTCTCTCTACTCCTGACAGACTTTCACCTTAGACGCACCTGTAACGGCTAAGAGGCTTCGTGAATAACTTTTTTAGCCTTGATTTTGAAGAAAAATTAAAAGAAATTTTCAAAAATTCGTGAATTTTCTCAGAATTACATCACTAGGAGCAACTCTTAGTACAAGGAAGCTTCATGAATACGGCCCCAAATATCTCACGGAGGAGTTCAACCAGAGCTAAAAGGGGAGCAAAGGCACAAGGGCGGATATTTCATTTCCCTGTTAGGGGGGACGGTTCACAGAACATTTCTCAAGAGCAGTTCTTGAATATATCTAAAGGAAACTGTGCTGTATAACTGAAAGGTAAATAACTCCATGCATCTCAAGTCATCTCCAGATAATTAAGCCAAAACACTAATATAAGGAAACTTTTCTTTGGTTTTGGAGAAGCCTAGCTGACTGTGCCGACAGTTATTGTAGCAATTGGGTTGCATCTTGTTCTTTCAGCTAATGTTTCAAAGGTGCAACTTAACTAAAGGTCAACCACCACCGACACTCTCTTAGAAGGGTCATTCCATGAAATCGGTGCCTTTTGTGTCCCCAAGAAATTATCAGTCATAAAATTACAGTAACAACAAACAAAGATGTAATTTGAAAATATAACATTACCATGTCTTCTCTCCTCAATAAAACATCAAATTAAAATTAATTAAATATTATTTTAAATAATAAAAATGATTTTTAAGCTGATGAGGGTGAGGTTTTTGGCCTGTCCCTCACTGTTGTTGTTGTACATTAGCAGGACTTTTAATTTGTAAAATGTTGGCAAAATGTTAAAATGTTCACATTTACATGTTGTTTTAAGTATGATCTTATTGTGAAACAGTGTTTTTAGTAAAAATATATATGAATTGTAATAAATATTTACCAATTTATCGGTGTCCCCTAATTTTATGTCAACCCTGTTACCCTAACCAAAAAACCCTATCAAAATAACGGTACATTCTAGATTTGACATGATTTACAGGAGGTTGCATCATCTCTGAACCAGGATGCTAACAGCTCAGTGACAAGTAAGTTTTGCTCATCTCTGATATGCTATTTTTGATGTTTTTCAAGGTTGAACCAGGGGTTGAACCATAGCATTTAAATATAATTTAAATTTTTACTTTTCGAAGTTGAAAAGGCACCGATTTCATGGAATGACCCAGAAACTCATACGCCTGCTGATGGATATGGAGGTGCAGGCTGGTCGGCAGTGGAACAAAACATGTGTTTAAAACATGTTTTTGTGTCTGTAATTAGCATGACTGTTTTCAATGCATATTATTAAATCATTTAGATGTATGTGTTTACAGTGATGTTGGTTGTTGATGGGGGACAAGTCTCTGTTTCCCCCAGTGATTTCCACCAATGGTCAGGTGGATAGGAAAAAAACCTACTGTTTGTCTGTATCAGCAGGCGACTGAGTGTGTAAATGTTGTGTTTACAGCTTATTCTATTGTCCCCGGTGGCTTAAAAATGTGATGTCAGAAATGTTAGTAAATGCAACTGAACCATTCTGACCGAAAATGGGCAACTAGAATGATTACTTTCAAACCACACTGTTTACACTGAACATCATACTAAAGGTTCGACAGAGGTTGGGCTACACACAGACCTAATTTATCCCTGCAAGAATAAAAAGCTAAACTTACTAATCATTACTCTAACTGTAACACTTTATCATCAAAGTATTGATTTCACCAGAGTCCAGACTCTTAAAAAGTTGGAGAGATCTTTAAAAATCTCTGAGGGGAAGTCGGCACGAAAGCATAAATAACAACTCATTCAGCTCCACTTTGATGGGCTTTCCCTCTACATCTGGCTGACATTCACCATGTCCACACAGAAACACACACTCGTGTCCTTTCCCAGCTGTCACCGCCGCCTGCTCCCGAGGGGTAATTGCACCGCCAAATCATTACTGTGCTCTCTTATCAAATGGCCACCAAACTCTTGGAAGCCAACAGTTCAGAACCCTTTCACATAAAACAAAGTGAAATCCAATAAGAGGCAGAACTACACAGATGAATCTTCTCTCAGACTTGTCCGGATCAAAATTATTTCCAATATAAATTCTCTGCAAAGGGCCTCACTGTTTTTCTTGTAAACTTCCGAAGGCAAGCTGCAGGTTACAAGGCCCGTAATTCTTACGCGGCGCCGTCTCAGTCAAGCCGGCAATAATGAAAGTACCCGTGCACCTTTTTGTTGCCTCTGGTAAAAAATAAAAAAAAAACAATCACATCTATCATTTGCTTCTGGAGTTCAAGAAAAATAAAAACACACACACACTGACACACAACACAACAGCAGGTCGTGTGGTTCACTACGCACGTCGAGACAGGAATTGTAATCACTTTTAAAAATATATGAGAGGTTTTTGTTCAATATCTGTCTTATTCTGTACCAAACACTATTTTGCATAAGCCCAAAGACAAGGTTACTTTAGAAAGAGATTACCTTAAAACATTTAAGTTTAAAAGTTGTTGGGTGAAACAGATCTGATGGTGAAAGTACAGGTTCGCGGGTGTAGCTGCAGTTTTTGTAGGCTAACGAATAAACTGTTATTAAACCTTGCAAAAAGCTAGATTTATCTTAGAACGTTGAAAGTAAACGTACAGACTGTTTCTAGCGTCCATCATCGGGCTGATTCTGATATCACTCTTTCAACTTTAGCTGCATCTTTGTTGAACTGTTCTCTCTATGTGTTTTATGGCCAGGATGGAAGTAACAATGAGAGGTGACCACGTGAAACGCATCGTCACCTTTTGAATGACGGATCTCTCGGGGGTTACACTCTTAGAAATAAAAGTTCTAAGTAGAACCATATAAGGTTCTTCAGCTTGTCCTCATAGGAGAACCATTTTTGGCTCCAGGTAGAACCTTTTATAAAGGTGGAGGGTTCTACCTAGAACCCAACATAAAGGGTTATACCTAGAACTGTGTGTGTAAGGTTCCACCCAGAACCCCCCATGAGAGGTTCTACAAAGAACCCATACAGGATCTTATACCCATGCTTTCAACAATCCCTGAAGAACTCTTTCTCCAAAAAAGGGTTCTCTGGATCAAAATGGTTCTTACTGGAACCATTAGTGTTACCAAGAACCCTTTTAAAACCCTTTATTCAGGAAAGGGTTTTTAAAGGGTTCTCTGGATCAAAATGGTTCTTACTGGAACCGTTAGTGTTACCAAGAACCCTTTTAAAACCCTTTATTCAGGAAAGGGTTTTTAAAGGGTTCTCTTGATCAAAATGGTTCTTACTGGAACCGTTAGTGTTACCAAGAACCCTTTTAAAACCCTTTATTCAGGAAAGGGTTTTTAAAGGGTTCTCTGGATCAAAATGGTTCTTACTGGAACCGTTAGTGTTACCAAGAACCCTTTTAAAACCCTTTATTCAGGAAAGGGTTTTTAAAGGGTTCTCAGGATCAAAATGGTTCTCACTGGAACCATTAGTGTTACCAAAAAACGTTTTAAAACCCTTTATTCAGGAAAGGGTTTTTAAAGGGTTCTCAGGATCAAAATGGTTCTCACTGGAACCATTAGTGTTACCAAAAACCGTTTTAAAACCCTTTATTCAGGAAAGGGTTTTTAAAGGGTTCTCTGGATCAAAATGGTTCTTACTGGAACCGTTAGTGTTACCAAGAACCTTTTTAAAACCCTTTATTCAGGAAAGGGTTTTTAAAGGGTTCTCTGGATCAAAATGGTTCTTACTGGAACCGTTAGTGTTACCAAGAACCCTTTTAAAACCCTTTATTCAGGAAAGGGTTTTTAAAGGGTTCTCTGGATCAAAATGGTTCTTACTGGAACCGTTGGTGTTACCAAGAACCCTTGAAAAGCCGTTTCTTCGGTAAAGGGTTTTTCAGAAGCAAATGGTTCCAGGTAGAACCTCAGCCCTTGTAGAAGAACCCTTTTGGAGCCCTTATTTCTAAGAGCGTACAAGCATAACAAAGATCTCATAGTTTTTATGACAACGTAATGCAGAAATGTTACATAATATATCTTTAACTCGACAACGTAAACTAATTCGTACGGTGCGATCCATTTTTTTTCACTGATGCAACGTAGCTGGTTCAAACAGCCTGCAGGGATGACTAAGGGCTGAGGTTGGCGTGTGATAAAATAGATGCCTTGCGATGACTCAAATATTCTTCTCCAGGCTTCCATATGTCGAGAGGGTTGTGTGAATGTTTATCTTTGGACACATCGACTTGCGTGAGAGCGCGTGTCGCCGCTAAAACAGCGTTCACGGCTAATGAGTATTCCCAGCGCATTGTGAAAGTTGCCCCTCGCTTCTTACTCCTGCGGTTCTCGAACCAGGATTTCCCTGACATTAAGAAAAGCTAATTCTCAGACACTTCTGCCCTCAATTTCAAACTAGCACAAATCCTCTTAATAGATTACGCGCCATCAATCAGCACACACAAAAGAGGGTGAGGGAGTAAACTCGGCATCCATGACTAAGCTTATTTGCCCTGGTGGTGGTGATCTCGCCGCTACGATCGCAGAGAGAGAAGAGGGGGGGTTGTTGAGATGCACTTTGCCACCGCAGTACGTCTCATCCACAACAACAGACAAGGCTAATGAAATAGGATACGGAGGGTTCCAGTCAAACAGCCCCCGACTCTGACAATTGCCATATGGGACCTTGAAAGAGCCTCATCTCCGACAGTCCAGAGGGGCTGTCATTTCGCCTCAGTTTCATTTTCAGTATTACCAAAGGAACCCATAGCCAATTAGTCCAGCAGCCATCAGTGGAAGAGGAGAGGAGCTGCGGTCAGTGCTGGTCCTCAGATGGCTGACCTTGGAGCAGCAGACCTTCCCTGATGCATCTGGGTCTACAGAGGCAGTGGAGCTTAAAGGCATTCTCCCCCGCTGCACCTCCTGCCCCAAATTAGATAGGAGCTACTCGATTACACAGAGCAATGAGATGTGGATCGCTTCTGCCCCCTACTGGCAGCAAGACAATATTCAACCTCCTCCACTTCCTTTTTTTTTTTTTCCAGAGACCAGCAGCAGCACAAGGTGATGATCAAATGGTGCACCGGTGGTAAAAGAGCAGTGGTGGACAGTAACGAAGTAAATTTACTTGAGTACTGTACTTAAGTACAGTTTTTGAGTATCTGTACTTTACTTGAGTATTATTTTTGGGGGATACTTTTACTTTCACTCCACTACATTTGAAGGACAAATATTGTACTTTTTACTCCACTACATTTCTATTGATGCTCTCGTTACTCGCTACTTTTGAACTTACGTCAGCTGATGATTTTTTTTTTATATAATTTTTTTTTTCAATATTCTGAGAAAATAAACTGTTTCTGCTGATTCCTGTATGGTTTGTCTTAGTCGTATTGCCGTACCTGTACTACGTCGTGCTATACAATCCATACAATGGAGGAAGAAACTGGAGAAACTCCCACCGAGCACCCGTGGCCTTAACTCAAACCCATGTTTGAGATTTTTGTCACAAAAACTGATTTGTTTCAGATTAAATGTTTGTTGTGCTTACAGCGAACAAATTATATCACGGCTTACAAAAACTCATCTTCCAACCTGAAGTATGTAAAGTAGCTACTGACGTTAGCTAGCTTAATGTTTGTTAAATGGCAGATGAACATTTTAAACGTAACTGTATGAGCTTGTAGTATCATATTTTTTATACGGTTTAAAAATATGGCAACTGTTGCAGTGCAGTCGAATGATTAAGTTGACTTTCTGTTCATGTTTTTTATACAATTCATATCAAAGAATCGCATCAGTGTATTGTATAATGACAATAAAGCTACTTTTCTTTCCTGTATTTCCTGAGATATTTTTAAAATACTTTTACTCAAGTAATTTTTTAAGCAAATACTTTAGTACTTTACTTAAGTAATATTTTGACTAAGCTACTTTTACTTGTATTGGAGTAATATTTGACAAGGAGTATCTGTACTTTTACTCAAGTAGTGAAGTTGTGTACTCTGTCCACCTCTGTAAAAGAGACAACACTGGAGAAAGCCGGCTCGTAGCAGCACTGTGAGTAGTCGTGGCTAAGCTAAGTGCACGAAAGTCCACTCCGTGTGATACTGGGTCCTCTCAAAGTCACGGAGATAATCTGCAGAAGTTGGGAGAATAAAACGCTTTTGAAACTGTTCCTGACTTTACAAACTAGGCCACTCCTGAGCAGGAAATTGCACAAAGGACGCACACAGCCTCTTTAATTCACACCCTCCCGTAATGAGCTTATGAATTATGAGTTTTTCCGGGGGAAGTAATGGATTTGTATGCCGAAGGAGCAAGCCGGAATGACAGCCGCTATAAATGAAAAAAATGACTAGCGCGGTTACAGTCAGCCATTATGGAAATGTCAGGTCATTTCTTTTTGCCTCTGATGTACGGCTTCTTAACTGCGCCGTGTTAAATGGAAACCCGTGTGCCATGTGGACATACTGTAATTACAATCATCATAACAAAACAATCAGGAAATTGAATTCTGTCTCAGTCTGCCATTACTGTGTTTCCCTTCGGCCATTATGCAGTCGGCTCGAGGAGAAACGCGATGGCCACGGTCGTCACCGTGACATCACAAGTGCTGCCAGAAGCTGAACGTACACAACACAATGTATATCTATATGTTTTCAATTACACACAAGGTTTATTTTCTCTTTAGATTCCCTGAAACTGTCTTCAACACGGGCAGAACGAACCAGACGCTCGTCCTCAGTTCATCTGCCCTCCATCACCGCGTAATGGAGCCCGGAAGGCAGTCGACGCGTAATAAAAAAAAAACGCCATGTAATCGAACTCTAGCCAAAGGGTGAGACATTTGTAATGCCACTATCATTACTTTTACCCAAACTGTTAGCATTATCATCAGGACTTCATTAAAAAAGCAACGCTCCTCCGTATGTTTTAATCAGCACGTCCAATTACTCCGACAGAGTCAACCCCCTGAGGTGCCTCCGAGACAGACGATCCAAGAGGTGACGTTAAAGAATGACAAAAAAACAGTTTTGATGTACGACTTGACAGGTGTGAAGGCTAAATAGAGGGGAAAAAACACCTGAATGTAGAGATCCATGTTGATGAATTGTAGGCAGCTGGACTTGTTGAAGTTTCTTGAGGACGTTTCAGGAGGAGGCTTCATCGAGAGGTCTAGAGATCTATTTAGAGATCTACCCATCTGTCTACAGATCTATCATTTAGAGCTCTATTTATCGAGGGATCTATCTATGTATGTTTTCTATCTGATTTCACCATTTTAAACTGAATTTATTTATTTACTTCTTTGGAGAACAAAGTGGAAAAAGTCACCAGACTCCTTTAAAGGTCCACTGTGTGTGTAGTGTTTTAAGTAATTTATTACCTCAAATCAGCGTCTTCATTCATAAATAAGTCCTCATTGGTGTAAAAATGATCTCTGCCAACAATCTCACTTCTCCTCCTGAGGGAAGAATCACACATTGTGACGTGAAGCAGGAAGTTGGGCGTGAAGAGAAGCAGGGCAGTTTCTGCTTTTCTCCCAAAATCCTCTTCCCGTTTAACATTGGGGCTTATGGGGCAGTTGCTGGAGTTTGTGTCGGTTAGACGCAGATAATTCAAAAACAGTACATCCTCCCGATAAAGTGGACACGTTGCCAGACAGAAGACAAGTGTGGCTACGTTCTTGGAAAATATCACTATTGTAGTGTGAAATCTGTGGCTAGGATCGTCATCTAAAGAAACATTTTCAGAGAGTTTTTTTCAGGCTCCCCCACTCTGCCAGTTGGTGCTGCGCGAACATTCCGCAATACACACACATTGAAAATCCAGAATTTTTTCGAAATCACTCACGATCAATTAAGGGTCACCGTTCAAAAACTAAACATCGTAGAAAGAAAGTTCAAATACAACTCAAATAGATAAGACTTGTGCCTACATTTTAAAGTTTGAATGGTGTCTCTAGGTCAAAGTATGCCAGAGCAGGAGATGTTTGAAAAACGTCGATGATTTTGCGACTTTTTTGACCCCGTCCCATTCATTCCTTATGGGAAGTTTTTCATACGGAGGCTTCCATGTCCTTCCGCTCTATAAAAAACGATGAGCTGGTGAGAGGGACAAAAAGCTCTACGTGGTACAGATAAGGCTAAAGGCGTTTTCACTCAGAGCCAGCGTGACTGTGGAACGGAGGAGGAGCTTAGCCAGACGCGCTCGTCAGCTGCAGTTTGAAGTCTGTTTGAAATAACGTACCTCATCACCCGAAACTAAACTTGATGAAGTGCTGTTTGAAGACATGTTGTTGTCACAGCTTCTTGAATCTTGACACATCCCGCCTGCCGTAGTTCCAACAGGCTGCAACGCACGTTTGAAAACGCGAGGCGCTAGAGAGCAGCATTCGTTTGGATGCACAATAACATTTAACCACGAGATGGGAGGAATAATTCCACAGTGTGTCTTTAAATCCAGTATAAACTTTGTGAAACACTGTCTGCAACAGATTCTCGACTGTTTCGGCCTTCTTGTTCATCGGCTAAAGTTGAACATCTTTGTGTAAAAGATATTCGCGTGTACAACTGGGAAGTGAGATCTGGTCATTCAAAATGCTTTAAATGCCAGATAGCATATTGTATGTGTAGTCTCTGACATACTGTGTCTATCTGTGTCTATTTGTTCACACCGTCACTTTCCTCTGTGAGCAATGACCCCTACTTGTTTTTGCGTTAAGTGAAATCATCGGGCTCATTTCCACTTTTCCACATTAAGATGACAGCGAGTTGGAGTCAAAGAGCCAGCGCCGAGATGTATTACAGCGCGTGTCACAGAGAGGTTCACACCGCCACACTCAGCTTGGCCGCCTGTCAGAGGCTATTGAACTATTTTCAACGGCTCTTACGAGCGGAACAAGCGGCCTCACACTGCGCGCAATCACAGTGTCGCTGACCACGGTGATGAGAAAATAAATACACAGATGTCTTTTCCAATCGACACAAAATAGGGAGAGATAAAAAGTCATCTAAAAGCCATCGAGCTGCCAATCTGCCACGCCGAATATATCACGTCTCTGCCATCTCAAGTGAGGGCTGGTGTCAAGTGTCATGAAGTTCCAATGAGGTGAAGTTAATCTGTGTGGATGTTGACCAATAGCAAGCCTTCTTGACAGCACCGACCTCTGACAGGAGAGGAGATCCGCAGAGGACATAATGGTTGCTCCAGTTCAGGTTTTATTAAACCTCATGTGCCAGAGTCAGAAAGAGGAATGGTTTGAAGACAATTAGGAGACAAGACTCTGTACATAGTACGTCATAATATATGTATTGTTGACTTGTGAGACGCCATGACAACTCCAAAAAGTGTTTCTGAAGAATGAAATAAAACCACACGTCCTTTATAGCTCTGAACATCACCTCACCGTTTAAAGCCCCCACACAGCGCCCGAGGCCGTCTTCCTTATCCGACCACTCCGTCGCCTCCCGTCTGACCCGTTCAGCAGAAACAGTTGCACTGACACACACTACACTGACTACACAGTAGCGTATACGTTCTGCGGCTGCTCGAAATGCAATAAGTCTCCTAAACATCGGGTGGCGCTAGTCTCGTGCCAGTCACCCAAAACATAAAAACAGGAAGTGACAGAACGGAGTGCGGACCGTAGCTTATCAGAACAAAGCACACACAGTGTTAGCTCAGCATTACTTGCGTGATGTTGTATTACGGTGGTCTCTCTTCCACCAGGGCAGCCAGCTGCTCCTCAAAGTCCTCGGTCCACACAGCCATGGCTTCCAAACATACGTTGGTTTGTCCCCAAAATAACGAACGGCGAAGTGTTGTTTGTAACTCTGTGCCGTCTCTGTTTATGTGGTTTGTTTACCGTCGTCACTTCCGCCGCCCCTCCCACACGCCGCGCTGATTCGCTGGCACACCGCCAATCAGAATGGTTACTGAACAGCTAGCTAACAACCAATCAGAGTATCCAACGGCGTCCAACCTCAGACGGCCCGTACTTCCGACATGTTCAGCTGGATCAGACGCCGTCCAGCTGCAGCACACCGAACTCGTCCGACTCTCTCCTAACGCTTCAGACATCCGACGTTTTAGCCGGTGTGTGCCGGCCTTTAAATGTCAGCTCCAACCAAAGAAAATGTTCCTCCTATCATCACATGCAATTTTGTTTCCATGAGAGGAGGCGCTTGAAACATGCGATACTAAAATCACTGAAGTTCCCCTTTAAACCTCAGCGGTTCTGCCGGTGCTCCTCCGTGACCTCACGAACTGTGGTAGCATCACTCAGGAGTGAATGAGAGGTGTTAATAAAGAGTCACCATGCTCTGTAAACACTGCTTGAACAAATAAAGGTCCAAACTAAAAAAAAAAAAAACACCACGACTCATCATCACATGTGCCTCTATAATTCGACTCGAGAGCCGAGGAGCAATTCTGGAGACTGTGGGAGACTCTTAAATCGGATGAAACGGATATAAATATATTGGAAATGGGACGTCTCGCAGTGCTTGTGTGCCTCCGATGTTCTGCATATTGAGGCTCGGGAGGGGAACAAGATAAAATGACAGTCACATATTCTCCAATGATGGTATTTAATTCTCCTGAGGGAGTCCCAGCGCCGCACCGCTGTGCAAATAGATCCTCCTCATTTCCCATCCTGCGCCATCCATTTTTTTTTTTTTTGCAATGTGCAGTTTTGTGTGATGATTCATCATCGGAGAATTCATCGCTGCTGCGCCATACAAGCAGGTACACAAAAAGCTCACAGATGCACAGTGAAGAAGGGGCCGTTAAAATCTGAATTAACAGTTAATACGAAGCACAGACTTCCTTGTTGAGAGGTTTTTGGTTTGTTTTTCACAGTAATCTGATTGGAGGAAAGCCCAATGGCCGTTGTGATAGGCAGCTAGGATGTGACCATGACGAACTGAGCTAGCCAATGCACGAAGCTGTAAGAGCAAAAGACTTATTCCAGTTTAAATTATAACGTAAAGCCGTGATAGAGAAGATCAACCCACCTCCCACCTGACGAGATTTACTGTGAAACTCTTGTATCTCGTACGGTCGCTGAGCGTCATGATGTCAGTCAGGAACATTGAAGGTGGAGACGTCTTTGCAAAAACACCATCCAAACACAACAAAGATAGCAACATGACATAAAGCGACATGAGCGAGTGAGTTAGTCGTTGTTTCTTGTTGTTGGTTGGTTTGTCAGCAGGATTACACAAAAAAAATGACAAACGGATTTCCACGAAACTCGGACAGATGATTGTTCTCCGCCCAGAATAGACCCCATTAACTTTTGGTTCTGATCTAGAAATGTTTTCCCTCTTTCTCTCAGTCACCATGAAGCATCCGACACTGACAGCTGGCAATTTGACGACACAGGTGACCGTGGCACAGGTGTTTGAGGGAGTGTAGCGTGGTCTAGTTCCTGATCTTTAGTTATAGTAGGGTCATTCCATGAAATCGGTGCCTTTTGTGTCCCCAAGAAATTATCAGTCATAAAATTACAGTAACAACAAACAAAGATGTAATTTGAAAATATAACATTACCATGTCTTCTCTCCTCAATAAAACATCAAATTAAAATCAATTAAATATTATTTTAAATAATAAAAATTATCTTTAAGCTGAAGAGGGTGAGGTTTTTGGCCTGTCCCTCGCTGTTGTTGTTGTACGTCAGCAGGACTTTTAATTTGTAAAATGTTGGCAAAATGTTAAAATGTTCACATTTACATATTGTTTTAAGTATGATCTTATTGTGAAACAGTGTTTTTGGTAAAAATATATATCAATTGTAATAAATATTTACCAATTTATCGGTGTCCCCTAATTTTATGTCAACCCTGTTACCCTAACCAAAAAACCCTATCAAAATAACGGTACATTCTAGATTTGACATGATTTACAGGAGGTTGCATCATCTCTGAACCAGGATGCTAACAGCTCAGTGACAAGTAAGTTTTGCTCATCTCTGATGTGCTATTTTTGATGTTTTTTCAAGGTTGAACCAGGGGGACAAGCATACAACGTCAACCCTGTTACCATTTTTTAACATATAAATCCAAACAATTATTTATTTCTCATAATATAATCAATATGTACATGTAATTTCCTTTCAAAGTACATAACATGTGCTTTAGCTAACATTTGTTTTAGCTAGCAATGGGCAAATTAGCTTGAAATGGTCAACCCTGTTACTGTCAACCCTGTTACCTTTCCAGTAACAGGACTTGACTAAAACAGTTATAAAATATGAAATTCCATAGCTGAGATGGCACAATATAATTTCTTGTCATTTTAAACTGTCTTTAATTCCTGGCTACTGAAAAAATAGCAATTAAATATAATTAAAATTTTAACTTTTCAAAGTTGAAAAGGCACCGATTTCATGGAATGACCCAGTAACTTCAATACCAGATGGTTTTCTTACCAGGTGTGGTTCGTGGAAACGAATTAAACTTTAGCTGCATCACTGAACTAGCATGTGGTGTCCGTCTAACAGCTGCTAAACTCTGTTAGCCACCTCGATACTGGAATAACCTTCGTTCAACCGTCCACGGTCGGTCTCACAGTTTGTTCTCACCTTAACTGAGATCACGGTAACTTCAGCAACAAGGAAAGCCATCTGTTCATCAGGAAAACTCCGTAAACCAGGAGCTCCAGGTGCTCCAGGTGCTCCGCTGGGTTCAGAGATGACTTCTTTTTCTTCATATATTTCGAATGCTGTGAGTAACAAGGACAAAAATAAATCAATTTACTTCCACTGTATCGGGGCAGAGGGCAAACAAACCCAGTGTCGGGGCAAGTAATTTAGGAAAAAAAACAGTAAAGAATACAATCTTTAAAATGAGAAAACTTAAACCTGTGTAACCCCGGCGAGCAGCGCAGAGAAGGTCAAGTGAAGACTCGCGAATAGCAGCGAAGACGTGAGGAGGCCTGTCGGTACATTTCATCACCTTCAATCACTGCTGCTCAGTAACCAGGGTGATCTGGAAACAGACGGGGTGAAGGTGTCGGCGTATCTACAGCTCGGGGTGTGTGTGTGTGTGTGTGTGTGTGTGTGTGTGTGTGTGTGTGTGTTATTGCGCTCCAGTGGAACATGATGACACAACTATTGTACTGTCACATTTTAAATTCACACAGAGGATCATGTATCGATTTTAAGTATTCTGAAAACCCGGTCAGCAGCTTTGTTTAAGCTTTAGGAAACTATATTCATGCTGTAATTTAATATATTCAAGTTTTAATCATTTACGTCTGTCAGAAGGAGCTGGGGTCAAAGCTTTCTCAATTCCTGATTTCAAAATGTGCCATGAATGTGTGCCTTGTGGTTAAAAGATGTTAAGAGATATTGCAAAAGAAAAACTTAATTTTAATGAGGATTGCTCAGTTTTACTAATTGAAGGAATCTTAACCTTTGGAGGTAAAAGCAATGGTAGTATTTTTAGTTCACTGCACTCTGAGAAATAAGGGTTCCAAAAGGGTTCTTCTACAAGGGCTGAGGTTCTACCTGGAACTGTTTGTTTCTGAAAAACCCTTTCCCGAATAAAGGGTTTTTAAAGGGTTCTTGGTAACACTAAGGGTTCCAGTAAGAACCATTTTGATCCAGAGAACCCTTTAAAAACCCTTTCCTGAATAAAGGGTTTTTAAAGGGTTCTTGGTGACACTAACGGTTCCAGTAAGAACCATTTCTATCCAGAGAACCCTTTAAAAACCCTTTCCTGAATAAAGGGTTTTAAAAGGGTTCTTGGTGACACTAACGGTTCCAGTAAGAACCATTTTTATCCAGAGAACCCTTTAAAAACCCTTTCCTGAATAAAGGGTTTTAAAAGGGTTCTTGGTAACACTAACGGTTCCAGTAAGAACTATTTTGATCCAGAGAACCCTTTAAAAACCCTTTCCTGAATAAAGGGTTTTAAAAGGGTTCTTGGTAACACTAACGGTTCCAGTAAGAACCATTTTGATCCAGAGAACCCTTTAAAAACCCTTTCCTGAATAAAGGGTTTTAAAAGGGTTCTTGATAACACTAACGGTTCCAGTAAGAACCATTTTGATCCAGAGAACACTTTAAAAACCCTTTCCTGAAGAAACGGCTTTTCAAGGGTTCTTGATAACACTAACGGTTCCAGTAAGAACCATTTTTATCCAGAGAACCCTTTTTTGGAGAAAGAGTTCTTCAGGGATTGTTGAAAGCATGGGTATAAGATCCTGTATGGGTTCTTTGTAGAACCTCTCATGGGGGGTTCTGGGTGGAACCTTACACACACAGTTCTCGGTATAAGCCTTAATGTTGGGTTCTAGGTAGAACCCTCCACCTTTATAAAAGTTGAAAGTGGTACTCAGGCAATATTTCTTAGTGTTTTACAAAATATCTGTGTATTCTGAATTTGATGCCAGCAGCGCTTTTCAAACAAGCTGGGACAAAAGACTGGGGAGGTGGTGAAACGTTCCACAGGTAAACAGGTGTTCACACTTTAGTAAAAGTGTTGTCGGTAAAGGATTGCATCCTGTCACATCGAAGCAGAAATGCACGAGATGACAGGCAGAGAGTGCAGCAGATGAAGTTTTATTCTTGGTCACAGCAACACGAGGAACGGGCAAACAGGAAGAAACATCAAGAAGGAGAAAAACAGGCTCAGGGGTCTCGACAGTGAGGCTGGAGGTGGAGGGAGGCGCAGAAACACAGGTGAGGGGGAAAACACAGGTGAGGGAAGGGCTAATGACAACGATGCAGTGCAGGTGTGGAGGCAGAGCAGACTGCAGAGGAGCTCAGGTAACAATTAAACTGATGCAAGACAGGTGTGGAGGGAAAATCAGGCCAGTGAAGAAAACAGAAGACAGGACCATGACATCCATCTTTCTTGGAATCAGAGTTGTAGAAGATATCACACCTAAAACTGTCTCTGTGCTTGATGAGACCATAAAAGGCCCAAAACATGTCACCGTTCTTCAAAATAAAACACATCTGAGTTGTAATGTTGCGTCCTGCGACGCATGCCATCAGTAGATTCACACTTTTGGAGGAAAACAGCAGATGAGATGACATTTCAAGCGTACGTGGTATTTATCTGATGGATGACCCACAATCAAGCAAGCTGGCGTCGCCGTACAGTGTAATTGAGAGGATAGTGTCACGGGCTCTTCTGCCAACAGCGAGCATACTGTTGATTTGTTAGTGGAGCTCGCTGACAGGCAAAATAGTTGGTGTGCTGCCACACTCGCTCTTGGCAATAGACTCACTGTCATTTGCATTTAAGGCTGTTTTTTCTGCGGAGACAAACTCATTTGTGAAACTCTGCAAAAACACGACGACAGCGAGAGTGTGGCGGCCTCGGGACGGAGGGCTGTGTGTTGGCTTACGGAGCGGAGGTGGAGAAGGTGGATCGATCTGTCTTCAGGTGTCCACAGCTGGTGGCATTTTAAATGAAACCCAACTTGTGAAAAAAAGACTTTAACACTTCTCTTCGTAGCCACTCAAGACTTTTTGACGTCAGCTCGAAAGAGTTCAAGGTAACAAACTGTGAAGCAAAGTGGTGTCGAAGCAGACGGCTTCATCCTTTACTCCTCTGTATCTGAGCTTTGTTCTTGTGAAAAGTTTGTGCTGTGAAGAGAGAAAGAACAGAGAAAAGGAAACATGGCGTACGAGGAGCTGGACAACAGCTCCTGCACTCGGCTGAGCATGAACCTGGTCTCCTCGTCCGTCCAGAAGTGTGTCGTTGAAGTCATGTTTTCGAATGACCTTTTCCGGCAACAACGCCAATATTTACGTCTCCTTTCACTTCCGGGTGAAAGCCCCAGCGGAAAATCTCGAGCATGCGCAGAATGCAAAAATACGAGACGATACGATAGCCGAGCCTCCATGGCGTTAATATGCCGACAATGAACGAATTATCTAGGTGTTCTTATCCGATTTTGAGATGTCCGTTGTGGTCCGAAATAGGTCCGAAGTAGGTCGGACTAAGGTGTTTACATGCATTTTAAAAGTCCGAACTAGGTCTGATACGAATGTTAAAAGAAAAGTCCAGTGATTTAACTCTGCACTGCGACAGTCTAACCAGCCCAGCTGCAGGAAGAGATGGAACCATGGATACGTTGAAACTTTCAGCGCCATGTCGGGACTTATTGCTCGTTAGGTTAAGGCATGAAAACAACATGTTGAGGCTTCTGTCGCTCCAAACACGGCTGGGAATGGTCCTGACGTCTCGTCAAAACTGTCCCGTGGTTTCACACCTCCAAATGGCAAAACGTCCCTCTGGTTTGGGAGACGTTCTCGCTGAGCTGTAAAGCCGCCATCGTTCCCTCCACGTCTCGACATGGAAGTGAGCTCATATGCGTGTCACATGAGGAACATATCCATGGTTTGCAGAAATCTAACAATGTTGGACACGAGGATCATCAGCAATCAACACTGCCATCCGTAGAGCTACGCTGTTCGTACATCTACGGCCCCCACACACCGGGTCCGACGTCGGACGTCTGAAGTGTTGGGAAGGAGTCGGACGAGTTAGGGAGCTTTTCTGTTCGGTGTGTTCAGCGTTGTCGGAGCCACGCGGAAGCGCGAGGACGGCGTCTGATCCGACTGAACATGCGAAGTCGGCCTTCTGAGGTTGGACACCGTCGGATACTCTGATTGGTTGTTAGCTAGCTGTTCAGTGACCATTCTGATTGGCGGTGTGCCAGCGAATCAGCGCGGCGTGTGGGAGGGGCGGCGGAAGTGACGATGGTAAACAAACCACATAAACAGAGACGGCACAGAGTTACAAACAACACTTCACCGTTCGTTATTTTGGGGATAAACCAACGTATGTTTGGAAGCCATGGCTGTGTGGACCGAGGACTTTGAGGAGCAGCTGGCTGCCCTGGTGGAAGAGAGACCACCGTAATACGACATCACGCAAGTAATGCTGAGCTAACACTGTGTGTGCTTTGTTCTGATAAGCTACGGTCCGCACTCCGTTCTGTCATTTCCTGTTTTTATGTTTTGGGTGACTGGCACGAGACTAGCGCCACCTGATGTTTAGGAGACTTATTGCATCTCGCGCAGGCGCAGAACGTATACGCTGCTGTGCAGCCGGGGCGGTGTGTTTCAATGTGACTTTTCTACCGAACGGATCCGACGGAGTGGTCGGAGAAGGAAGTCGGATAAGGAAGATGTCGGACCCGGTGTGTGGGGGCCCTTAAACCCTTTGAATCAAGTTTATAGATCTAATATATTACATTTGAGAGAAAATGAGTGGCCTATCCTGTCTATTTATTGTCCTCCTTTATCCTCTGTCCTCAAAGGACACAGCATCCAGGAAGCGTGCACTTCAAGTTCTGCTTCGCTGCAGACTCGGTGGAGAAGGTTGTCCCAGCTGCGGTGCACCTGGAACTTTTCCGAGGGCAAAACTAACTGAAGCAAGAAAACAACACCTCCGACACCGAGAAGAAGGACTGCCCTCTTTGTCCTTTCCCCTCACCAGGCTGCCTATTTCCAGTGAGGAGCTTTCTGTGGCGAGTGGCTCCGGGCTTACAGTGTCAGAGGACGATCGCGTACTCGCCAACAAACAGATAGAAGTTGAGCAGTCCGACACTACGGATCAGAAAATGGACGTGGCGCTCATCAAATTGAGCCAGATGTGAGTGGCCACATTTTCCCTCAGCTCCCCGCGGGCCTGAGGCTAAAGTCTGTCTTGTGTTTTCATCTGGCCTGGCAGCTTGTCATCAGAGGCCGACATCAAAGTGTGTAAATCCTGAACACAAAGGGGGGGATGATCCGGTCAACGAGGGCTTTCGCCCACCAAAATTAGACTCTATATCCCAACACGGTCGATTTGTCGTCCGACATCCTCTGGGGTGATATCGCCTTTTTAAATTCAAGGCTCAGCTAATTTTTTTTTTGTATATTTGCGAGCGCAGCGCTGAATAAAACATGTCACTGCTCAGACATGCTCTCACACAGCCAGCTCCTTTGCATGGTAGAGGAGGACTGTACTTCCGACCACTTCAGTCCGACTCCGCTCAGCATGAAGTTTAGGATTAACATTTTTTAGCACTGATCTGAATACGAGAATAGCCCAACATCAAGAGTAAACTGCCGTCACTGCGTTTGACTGCTCGAGAAGTGAATGAATTTGCTTTCGAACATGAAGGGAGTGTTGACAGCTTTACAATGCTATATCTCTCTGTGTTACGTTCCTCGTAGAAAGCTCGCCTAAAAGGCAAATTTCTCATAAGGCTCCGTGCCCCAGGGAATGTGACTATAAATGTGGCTGAGCATTACCCTCCGAGATAAATGGCCTCAGTCCGCAATAATAGGAGGCAGGCGGAGAAAAGGCTCAAAGCTCAGGCTTGGTTTAGTTTAGTTTAGCGAGAAAAGACGTTTTTATTCTGGGCAATAGGCCACCAATTTGCCACCTTTTTGGCGGCTCGCTCTGTGGATTTAGACAGAAGGCAGCAAATTGGTGGTCTGTTTTGTTTCACCAATTTTGCCCATCGGAGGGTAACGTTACACTTATTTGCGCCTCCATTGCTGTGTAAATCCGAGGCGGCAATGTGGTGGCAAATGCTGAGCTGGGCGGAGGTGTGGATGACGTGCACTGCTGCGCACCCACAGCCGGGAGTTTTAAAACCAGGAAACAGCTGATCACAGCAGTCAGTTCGTCACTTCATCCACCAAGATGAGCAGCTGGAAAGCCGCTGAGATCTGGGAGATGCTAGCGTCTCCTCGCTCTCTGTAGCTGTCTCGGTTGTCCGCTTGTTGTTGTAGCGGCGAGCTAATAGCGGTCGCTACTTTCAAATTAAAAGCCCCCGCTAAGAACCCAGTTCTAAACTCCGATGGGGTGCAATGTAAAGCTCTTATTTTGAAGAAAAACTGCGAAAAATTTCCCATAAGGAATGAATGGGACGGGGTCAAAAAAGTTGCAAAATCATCAATGTTTTTCAAACATCTCCTGCTCTGGCAGACTTTGACCTAGAGACACCATTCAAACTTTAAAATGTAGGCACAAGTCTTATCTATTTGAGTTGTATTTGAACTTTCTTTCTACGATGTTTAGTTTTTGAACGGTGACCCTTAATTGATCGTGAGTGATTTCGAAAAAATTCAGAAAAATTCAGGATTTTCAATGAGTGTGTATTGCGGAATGTTCGCGCAGCACCAACTGGCAGAGTGGGGGAGCCTGAAAAAAACTCTCCAAAAATGTTTCTTTAGATGACGATCCTAGCCACAGATTTCACACTACAATAGTGATATTTTCCAAGAACGTAGCCACACTTGTCTTCTGTCTGGCAACGTGTCCACTTTATCGGGAGGATCTACGGTTTTTGAATTATCTGCGTCTAACCGACACAAACTCCAGCAACTGCCCCATAAGCCCCAATGTTAAACAGGAGGAGGATTTTGGGAGAAAGGATAAGAAACATTATCCTGGCAAAACATTTTTTCCCACACAGAAATAATTCAGATCAGACAGAAAATGGATCACCAGAATAAAAAACACAAACCATCTCACCTGGCCCTCAGGGCTTCCGTAGAAAAAAAGGGATAACACCAAACTATTTGCATACTTGCTCTGCTTTCTGCTTTGTAGGCGATCCCTCTTGTTTAATTGAAGACGGCGAGGACTAAGGTCATCATTTTGTTTTATTTAACAGCCAAAGTCTCCAGTCAGCTCCCTCAGGTTCAGGATTAAGCTCCCCTCGCAGCGTTTTCAGGACAAGACCTGGAGGCCTTTGTGGAATCAAATCATACAGATGGTACATTCATTCATCAAGGCTGCTGCCGCCAGCTTCCTCTCCTTAAAAATGCAGCTCTTTCTAAAGAACAGTTGCCATACCAACAGTGCATTTTATAAATCAACCTTCACCGTGAAAACCCTGATAAGTGACTACAGCAACCAAGACTGATGGTATGTGTTGGAGGTAAAAAAGAAGGACACTTAATAGACTACGAGTTATGTTCTGTTCATCGGAGGGCAAACAGGTCCGATGCTCTCGCTGATGTTTTGTTTCTGCAAGTAGCAAAGCTACGTAATCAATGAAGCACTTCAGAGCACAATCTCACGGCTCTCTTTCCATTGTGTGTTCACCAGGATGGAGATGTAATAGACATAAATACTCTGAAAGTGGCAGCTGGAATGGAATTTGCCCTCCGTGCAGAGAGAATGTGCCTGTTAACGCTGAGCAGGATCCAACGCTCGCTGCATGCTCACACTGTTGTCAGTGAACATCAGAAGAACTAACTTCCTAAATCACATTCATCTTAGGGCCCCCACACACCGGGTCCGACGTCTTCCTTATCCGACTTCCTTCTCCGACCACTCCGTCGGATCCGTTCGGTAGAAAAGTCACACTGAAACACACCGCCCCGGCTACACAGTAGCGTATACGTTCTGCACGAGATGCAATAAGTCTCCTAAACATCGGGTGGCGCTAGTCTCGTGCCAGTCACCCAAAACATAAAAACAGGAAATGACAGAACGGAGTGCGGACCGTAGCTTATCAGAACAAAGCACACACAGTGTTAGCTCGGCATTACTTGCGTGATGTCGTATTACGGTGGTCTCTCTTCCACCAGGGCAGCCAGCTGCTCCTCAAAGTCCTCGGTCCACACAGCCATGGCTTCCAAACATACGTTGGTTTATCCCCAAAATAACGAACGGTGAAGTGTTGTTTGTAACTCTGTGCCGTCTCTGTTTATGTGGTTTGTTTACCATCGTCACTTCCGCCGCCCCTCCCACACGCCGCGCTGATTCGCTGGCACACCGCCAATCAGAATGGTCACTGAACAGCTAGCTAACAACCAATCAGAGTATCCGACGGCGTCCTAACCTCAGACGTCCGACTTCGCATGTTCAGTCGGATCAGACGCCGTCCTCGCGCTTCCGACACAGCTGAACACACCGAACAGAGCAGCTCCCAAACTCGTCCGACTCTCTCCTAACGCTTCAGATGTCCGACGTCGGACCCGGTGTGTGGGGGCCCTTAGGAATACATCCACTTTCTGCAAGAGCCTCTGGACAAACTGGATATCAGATGAGCATGTGATCCACAAAATGTTCTAGCTTCCTGATTTATTTCTGCATCACGTGTCCTGCTCCACCTGGACCCGCCCCCTCAGTCCTGGACGGCTCATAGACTTTACACTGGGACAACGCTAACACAAAACAACACACAACTTTTATTATTCCTCTAGATGATTTGCAACCAACTCACTCCTCAAGAGCTGGTCAGGCACAGCTGTTTGAAACATCACATTTTTTCCACTAAAAGATTATTTTCAACAATATGTGAATGTTGTTTGTGTGTTGGTTTACACATTATTCATTTGATCTATTGTCGAGATAAAAATTCTGACTTTTGCAGCTGTAATATTATCAGACTTTAGTGGTCTAGAGTTGCATATATACAGAGACTTTCCATCCTGGCACAAATATTTAGGAATAAATCTGTTTTTCAATCATCTTTTTTCTGTGGCTTCAGTCCAAACACACACACACACACACACACACACACACACACACACAGAGCATCGCTACTGTGTAAGCCTTAAAAAACAGGAGTCCGGCTGTAACTGACACACGTACATGTCAATGTTATTCTCCGAGGTCAACCTAAAACGTAAGCTCCTGCATAAAAGATGTCACATCTTTAAAAGATGAAATATGTTTTTCTCTCCCGTCGGTGTAAGTTTCAAAGTAAGACGCCTCGCCAGTGAGTTGCCTTTTTATTACAAAGTATAACCTGGAGCTAATCAGTATGATGCACACAGTAAGAGCTTGTTTAGGCGCTCGGTTTTTCACAAAATGCCACGGTAAAGCTGTGAACTGGCATCTGGAGGCCTCTGGATATTTTCCGAGGCGTGGAATAAGAGCATCCCTGCAGTTCTCAAGGCTGCAGATTGAACTGTGGTCTGGTTGCTCATTATACTTGTGCTTCCCACAGGCGAAAGCTCTGACATCTTTCTCTTGGTGAAGACAGGATCTCTCTCTCTCTGACTCTTTAGACTCTATATTCTTAATAGTCCAACACCGCCTCCCATGACATTGAAGCCTGCAGCTTTAAACAGCATACAGCGGCAGTCTATCATATAACCAGCACAGCAAAGGAAGTCCATATACCACCATGCTACTCCTCGCAGCCCTCGCTATTGTCATGTAGTCTTTAATCTAATTGCATGTAATGTCCGTCAGTCTGACTAAGATCAGCAGCCAGCTTAAACGCCTCAAATGCAAATGTCAAGCGGTGCAGTGCACCATAAAGCCACGACCTCACCGCTCCCGCTGTTTACTCCGTTAGCTCTTGTGGGGGAAAGAAACCGGCAGGAGAAGACTTGTTTAAAGGTCAGCGTTGTTTTCCCTGAAGCTGTGAGATCTACCCAGCTCAAGGTAGCTGTGTTTGAGCCAGGCTTTATGTGAGTGATATATGCCACGACATCGTCCCCTGATTTACGGGCAGCCAATCCAAAGCCATGCAGGAGGCTGGCGAAGCCGTCCAGAGCAGCACGACCACGACAGGATTAAGGACGAGTCGCTAACTGTCACGTGACGAACACCACTGACTGTAAATGTCAGCAATTAAAGAAAAATGTGCTTTTTTTGATAAACATATTTTATACATAAACATCATCAATGTGAGCAGCCGAACCTTCCTGTTGGCAGAATGACCACGCCCCCAAATGCTGCGAAAGTGCTGCCGCCAGATTGAAAACAGTGAATATCGTCATTCCTAAAAGCCGCTGTGTTGCATTTTAGACGTTGAACAATAAAAAAATCCCAAAGGTTTTGATATTTATTTACTCCCCCAAAGAAGGTAGGTCGTCAGCAGAGAGGACGACGATGGTAAACCCTGACTGACACCCAGCACATCCATACGTATCCATCTGCGTTAAACCTTGGAAAATTAGCCTACTTGATGAATGTTGGATGACCAAAATACAGTATGTAAGTAGCTCTCCTGGTAAAGAACATGCCTCATGCAGCATCTAAGGTTGAGACCAGGGGCTCACATCCATCCTGTAGCTTTTCCTGCATAGAGTAAAAATTGGACTGTCATAAAAACTTCTTCAGATGATGGAGGATGTCAACTGGACGTCTTTTCAGCGTCGGTGAAGACTTTTGGATCATGGTTTAAACAATGTCTTCTGATACGAATGTGTCAAAAATTACCTTTAAAAACATTTAATCCGTCACAATGATTGATCGATAACATCATTAACACACAGCAGAAACCTGGCGTCCACCCATGATGTCTGACCATCAGCTGCAGCAGCTTCACTCATGCTTTCCCTCCTCTCTCTCTCTCCAACAGTCAGTCTGTGTAGTTTCCCAACAGTGTGCTGGGAGGATGGAAGGAGGTCACTGTGTGTGAGCTGCCAGCTGATTCACACATAACACCCTGGAATAAAAAACTACTTTTAAAGCAACAGCTCCCCCTGCTGACACAGATACAAAAGAAAACCCAGCAGGGAAACACTTCACGTCAGTCAACCATTTTTAATATAAGTTTTAAACCGATATTCTCATAGTATTTGTAGGGATAACATCCACCTGTTTTTTCCCTGTAATTATAAAGACAGTCTGAGCAAATTGTGTCTTCCCACGCTGAAGATCATGGTTGTCTCATTTCACCATGAGCTGTTAGAATTAACTGTTCAAGGGGAGAAAAACCATGTAGTGTCTTGTAGACTTGTAGTTCTCGAGACCGGTCTCGGTTTCAAGACGGTCTCAAGACCACTTTTCCGTGGTCTTGGTCTTGTCACGGCCTCGACAGTCTTTGGTCTTGGTCTTGGTCTTGGTAGTGTCTTGGTCTCGGTTTAGGCGGTCTTGACTACAAGTCTACTCAAGACATAAATGCATTCATGATGTAGTCTGCCTTTTGTTCTACAGTTTGAATGTATATGTTTATGTATCTGTTCTTTGTGATGTCTGTGTTATATTGTTCTTGTCCCACTGAACTACAGCTACAACTACAACTTGATAAAGTGTGTTATAATTGAGATGCCATTGCACACATCAAGGTGACCAGTTCTTCCTCTTGTTAATGTACAATTTGAAGGACAATTTTGTACTATTTGTACTATAATCTATTTGTATTTTGCATTTAATTTAATGCATTTTTTGGTGCACCTGCGTGCGGGTTCTACAACTCATGCAAAATGGCAAAAAACTAGTCTTTTTTTGGTCTCGGTCTCGAGCTGAACAAGTCTTGGTCTTGACTTAGTCTGTCTTGACCTTGGTCTTGGTCTTGGTCTTGATACTCTCTGGTCTTGGTAGTGTCTTGGTCTCGGTTTAGGTGGTCTTGACTACAAGTCTAGTGTCTTGTAGAGTAAACAAACACTGGTCACAAAAAAAATGCTGTTTTGTTTAAATAGGTTGGATGTTTCAGAGTTGGGTGTTTTGTCCAGTGCTTTGTTGTAGTGGCTGTATTGTTGTTGTACAGGCCTGTGACCAGGAGGTGGCACGGTAAGACAAGATAGAGAGCGTGTTTGTCATAGCTGCACCTGCGTTCAAGTAATTACAAATTAATCTGAAATGTATTAAACTAGAACAATCTGACATTACCTCAGATGTACTTCAAATTTTAGGTAGAATTAATATTCAAGCTGACAACTTCTACCTTGTCTCGTTTCATTCAGATCTCAGGATCAGGAGTGTTGACTTCTTCAGCTGAGAACAACATGGAGGGAGTCTTTTGGGTTCATGTTGGCTTTTATTTTGTAAGCACACGAGCGGAAGTTGTCATGACACACGTCTGGAGGATGTGCATATTCTCAGCGTAAAGGAGGGAGGTTCAGTTTGATTTAGCTCACAGTCAGTCAGCTTCCACGTGTTTGAATCTGGATTTACTGTTTTTATCCTCAAGTTTTTCTGCCTCCAACCTGAACTCAAGAGTCTTCTCAGACCCCAGCGAGGTGAGCTGGTGCAAGATGTTCTATCAGATGTGAACTTCAACCACCTGTTTTTCTATAGAACATATTTGTCTACTCTGTTATTAGGAGCCTAGAACGGAAGAACTGCCCGTTGATGGATCATGTTTAACTGTGTTTAGAGAGAGAGCTCAGAGTTTGTTTCTCAAAGGGACACTATGTCATTCTGAAGAGGAAATTCAAACTCAGAATTTTAATATCAACAATATTAATGAGGTAATAATACAAACTCAGAAAGATTTATGTTTTCCATAAGTGAATAAACAAGATGTTCTCAGAGGAAAATAAGGTCCCAGAACACTGTTTGAAGCTAGAAAGGTGGCAGGGTCTGTCACATGTAAACAAAGTAAAACAGTAGGAAATTGTGTTGTCCTTTAAGCTCAGTTTATTCAGTTCGATCGGTCATGAAAACAGAGAGAGTTTGTTTATTTAGTGAGAATTTCCCCCAAGCGTCTTCCAACTGAATCTGTCTTTATTTTTTACAAATGCTATCGACTCTGATTTGTTTTTCTCACTCTTAACAGCCCATCGAAGGCACAAGGTTTGCTCACATGGTCGTGCATTCATTTGTCTTTTTTCTTTCGGTCTGTCTCTGGTTTGAGCACTGCGAATGACCCACTGCTGATGGCCCAAAGGATGCTGATGAGGCCAAGACTGCTTCTGTTTCTGGCTTTATTCGCCCAAGTTTTAAGGACCCAATGCCGGCCCGCCAACTCTGATATACGTAAGATGGCTTTATGACAGATCCTAATTCTGAAAACACGATGATAAATACCATGCTCCACGGGAGGGTGATCTGGTACACGTATGAATCACCCTGTGCTTGAACGTGGTGTAACGTGGTTATTCCCAATCCAAGTCCAAAAAGTCCTGAGAATCACTCTTCAGGCCCCGACACACCAGGCACACGATCGTCTAATGTGAAGACTATGAAAAGCCCATCAGTGAGATCAATGAAATCACACTGAGGAGAGACAGAAAAAGAAAGTGAAAGCCCCGATCAGATCAAACTTAACATGCTTGACCATCTCTTGTCAAGCAGAATACGGCCGGGGAAACTGTTGAACTTACGTGGCATGAGATCAAATGTTTGCCATCTCCAGCAACAGAACCTTCAGTGTTTGTAGGTTTAGTTTTTCTGTGTGTCCTTTTGAACTATTGCACATGTTTGTCTTCGCATGTTTGCTTTTCTGCTCCCCGTAACGTCTCAGCTAACCTTTGTGTATGTTTTGTTTGTGTTGCAGTGCACTGTGCCCACAGGCCAGTCCTGCAGGCCGGCCTGCCGGCTGACCGCACCGCAGTGGTGGGCAGCAATGTGAAGTTTAAGTGCAAGGTGTTCAGCTACCCTCCGGCTCACGTCCAGTGGCTGAAGCACATCAAGGTCAACGGGAGCTCATTTGGTCCCGATGGATATCCACATGTCCGTATCCTCAAGGTAGCAGCTTCCTGTGACCAATCCTGCTGCAACAAGCCAGTTACAATCGGTTATTTTCTTAGATACCAGTACTGTCTCTAAAGGTGCATTTTGATTTGTTTTCCCTCTTGGGCCTCTTGTCGGGTCTGCTTCATTTGTTATTTTATAGACCTCATGGCCTTAACACCACAGACAAGGAAATGGAAGTCCTCCGGCTGAGAAATGTGTCTCTTGATGACGCTGGGGAGTACACCTGCTTGGCGGGAAATTCTGTTGGGTTCTCTTATCACTCTGCCCGGTTGACTGTTGTTGAAGGTATCAGTGGTTCTGTCTTGTCTCCTGTATTTTCCTTTTTCCGTTTCCCGTCCACCTTCACATTTGCCACACATTTGTTGTGTTTGGAGCGCCAGGTGGAGCCGGGGGCATAGCCAATGAGAGAAAGAGAGTGGACACCATGCCGCGAAGTCCCTCGTGTCGGATTAAAAATGAGTCAACCACGGCGAAGACCAGGCCTGAAAAGACGGCGCGCACTCCACCAGGTGAGCCACTGGGCGGCCGTTTCGTAGATTAAGTCTGTTAAACTGTGGTGTGAGCGAGCGATTCATGTAGAGGAAGGAGGTGATTACTCCTCCACACGGACCTGTCCTGTGACTGTAATCCACAGTCCAGCTTCCTCCGTCACTGCTGTCCCCTGAACTTCTCCTGACCTCAGCAGAGGTAATGGACTCCTCGGTCAGAAAACCCTGGAAAGTTGTCATTCTGCCAGATGCTCGGCCTCACTTTAGAGAGTTATCGGTTATCAAAATGGAGCGGCAAGTACATTTAGTTTTACAGTAACACTTAACGTGCTTGCAAGTCTTTTGTGGTAAACTCATAAATTATAAAGAGTACAAGCAGAATGTGGCTCATACACCTGCTCATAACTTGTAAGATTACACAGAATCAGATCAGATCATGCAGTCGACCTCTGACCGTCTGTTTCCAGTAACAAAACATTGACTCATAGCTTTTACTTGTCAGCAGCGTATAATATGACTCACTGTACGTATTTGCTTTTCTGCTCACCAGACATATAAACTAACTCTGTGTATGTTTTGTTTGTGTTGCAGGGTTAGGGTCTCGCCACAGGCCGATCCTGCAGGCCGGCCTGCCAGCTGATTGCACCACAACGGTGGGCAGCGATGTGGAGCTTGAGTGCAAGGTGATCAGCAACCCTCCAGCTCACATCCAGTGGCTGAAGCACATCAAGGTCAACGGGAGCTCAGTTGGTCCTGATGGATTACCGTACGTCCGTGTCATTAAGGTAGCAACTTCCTGTGACCAATCCTGCTGCAACAAGCCAGTTACAATCGGTTCTTTTCTTAGATACCCGGTACTGTCTCTAAAGGTGCATTTTGATTTGTTTCCCCTCTTGGGCCTCTTGTCGGGTCTGCTTCATTTGTTATTTTCTAGACCTCTGGCCTTGACACCACAGACAAGGAAATGGAAGTCCTCCAGCTGAGAAATGTGTCTCTTGATGACGCTGGGGAGTACACCTGCTTGGCGGGAAATTCTATTGGGTTCTCTCATCACTCTGCCCGGTTGACTGTTGTTGAAGGTATCAGTGGTTCTGTCTCTTTTTTCTTTTTTTTCCTGTGCTACATCCAACTGTTGAGTAAGCTGCTTATTCAAAAAGAACCGGCATGACAGCTTAACCCATACCGCCCGTCGCCATCCCTGAATCACTGAATGAACACTCATTATGCACTGTCATGTCTCAGAGCGCTGTTTTGTCCGTGTCTGTTCTGTTCTGTTGGTTTGCAGGTGAACCAGAGGTGAAGCCATAGCAGCAGTCTCCCTGCAACACTTCGTTGATTCTCTGGTTTCTAAAAGAAACTCACAAAATGTCATGAAAAGGAAACATGTTTACACGTTTTCCTTAATAAAAAGAAAAATACAACCGTACACTGTCTGAATTTAAGTTTCTCACTAGACAGGCCTGATTCCCGCTGGACATAAACTAATTAAAACTCACCAAAACAGACTTGGTTTGTCTTTCCACAGTCACCTTTGATTTGGGCCAAATAAATCCTCAATTCACACAGTAAGATGCTTCATGCCTCTCCTATCGTCGCCTGCCGTGTCTTCTTGTCCCCCAGAGTCATGGTCTTGGTCAGAACTCCTGTAAATCACCTCTGTACTGTATCCCCTGTCTTCAAACTGACCTCCGTCGTCTCGGAGGCTGTGATCAGTCCCAGTCAGCTGCCCTGTCAGAGCCCGACCTGTCTGAGATATCCTGAAGTAATCAGGTAAAAAGTCCCTACCAGCGACCATAATCATGTAAATGTTCCCTCAGGAAATGTGCTTAGAAAACATGCTGATATTTTCCCAGATGTTTTTTTTTCGCCAGACTCTGCGTGACACTGAATAGGCTCAGTTTCATCAGCTTGTGTCTTTGCAATGTCACAGCCCTGCCTCGACTTAATATAGTCACCCCGAAGTCAATATCCCGATTTGGATTCCTTGTGGTCGATGGTTCAGCTTCCTTTTATGATAGATAGATAGATAGATAGATAGATAGATCCCTGAGGGGAAATTAGGTCTTCATAGCAGCAGATGTTGTACAGGCCTGTGACCAGGAGGTGGCACGGTAAGACAAGATAGAGAGCGTGTTTGTCATAGCTGCACCTGCATTCAAGTAATTACAAATTAATCTGAAATGTATTAAACTAGAACAATCTGACATTACCTCAGATGTACTTCAAATTTAGGTAGAATCAATATTCAAGCAGACAACTTCTACCTTGTCTTGTTTCATTCAGGAGTGTTGACTTCTTCAGCTGAGAACAACATGGAGGGAGTCTTTTGGGTTCGTGTTGGCTTTTATTTTGTAAGCAACGAGCGGAAGTTGTCATGACACACGTCTGGAGGATGTGCATATTCTCAGTGTAAAGGAGGGAGGTTCAGTTTTGATTTAGCTCACAGTCAGTCAGCTTCCACGTGTTTGAATCTGGATTTACTGTTTTTATTCTCAAGTTTTTCTGCCTGCAACCTGAACTTCTTCTCAGACCCCAGCGAGGTGAGCTGGTGCAAGATGTTCTATCAGATGTGAACTTCAACCACCTGTTTTTCTATAGAACATATTTGTCTACTCTGTTATTAGGAGCCTAGAACGGAAGAACTGCCCGTTGATGGATCATGTTTAACTGTGTTTAGAGAGAGAGCTCAGAGTTCATTTCTCAAAGGGACACTATGTCATTCTGAAGAGGAAATTCAAACTCAGAATTTTAATATCAACAATATTAATGAGGTAATAATACAAACTCAGAAAGATTTATGTTTTCCATAAGTGAATAAACAAGATGTTCTCAGAGGAAAATAAGATCCCAGAACACTGTTTGAAGCTAGAAAGGTGGCAGGGTCTGTCACATGTAAACAAAGTAAAACAGTAGGAAATTGTGTTGTCCTTTAAGCTCAGTTTATTCAGTTCGATCGGTCATGAAAACAGAGAGAGTTTGTTTATTTAGTGAGAATTTCCCCCAAGCGTCTTCCAGCTGAATCTGTCTTTATTTTTTACAAATGTTATTGACTCTGATTTGTTTTTCTCACTCTTAACAGCCCATCGAAGGCACAAGGTTTGCTCACATGGTCGTGCATTCATTTGTCTTTTTTCTTTCGGTCTGTCTCTGGTTTGAGCACTGTGAATGACCCACTGCTGATGGCCCAAAGGTCTGAACGGAGTTCCAGTCGTAGCTCCTTCTGCAGGATGCTGATGAGGCCAAGACTGCTTCTGTTTCTGGCTTTATTCGCCCAAGTTTTAAGGACCCAATGCCGGCCCGCCAACTCTGATATACGTAAGATGGCTTTATGACAGATCCTAATTCTGAAAACACGATGATAAATACCATGCTCCACGGGAGGGTGATCTGGTACACGTATGAATCACCCTGTGCTTGAACGTGGTGTAACATGGTTATTCCCAATCCAAGTCCAAAAAGTCCTGAGAATCACTCTTCAGGCCCCGACACACCAGGCACACGATCGTCTAATGTGAAGACTATGAAAAGCCCATCAGTGAGATCAATGAAATCACACTGAGGAGAGACAGAAAAAGAAAGTGAAAGCCCCGATCAGATCAAACTTAACATGCTTGACCATCTCTTGTCAAGCAGAATACGGCCGGGGAAACTGTTGAACTTACGTGGCATGAGATCAAATGTTTGCCATCTCCAGCAACAGAACCTTCAGTGTTTGTAGGTTTAGTTTTTCTGTGTGTCCTTTTGAACTATTGCACATGTTTGTCTTCGCATGTTTGCTTTTCTGCTCCCCGTAACGTCTCAGCTAACCTTTGTGTATGTTTTGTTTGTGTTGCAGTGCACTGTGCCCACAGGCCAGTCCTGCAGGCCGGCCTGCCAGCTGACCGCACTGCAGTGGTGGGCAGCAATGTGAAGTTTAAGTGCAAGGTGTTCAGCTACCCTCCGGCTCACGTCCAGTGGCTGAAGCACATCAAGGTCAACGGGAGCTCATTTGGTCCCGATGGATATCCACATGTCCGTGTCCTCAAGGTAGCAGCTTCCTGTGACCAATCCTGCTGCAACAAGCCAGTTACAATCGGTTATTTTCTTAGATACCCAGTACTGTCTCTAAAGGTGCATTCTGATTTGTTTTCCCTCTTGGGCCTCTTGTCGGGTCTGCTTCATTTGTTATTTTATAGACCTCTGCCCTTCCAACCACAGACAAGAAAATGGAAGTCCTCCGGCTGAGAAATGTGTCTCTTGATGACGCTGGGGAGTACACCTGCTTGGCGGCAAATTCTGTTGGGTTCTCTTATCACTCTGCCCGGTTGACTGTTGTTGAAGGTATCAGTGGTTCTGTCTTGTCTCCTGTATTTTCCTTTTTCCGTTTCCCGTCCACCTTCACATTTGCCACACATTTGTTGTGTTTGGAGCGCCAGGTGGAGCCAGGGGCATAGCCAATGAGAGAAAGAGAGTGGACACCATGCCGCGAAGTCCCTCGTGTCGGATTAAAAATGAGTCAACCACGGCGAAGACCAGGCCTGAAAAGACGGCGCGCACTCCACCAGGTGAGCCACTGGACGGCCGTTTCGTAGATTAAGTCTGTTAAACTGTGGTGTGAGCGAGCGATTCATGTAGAGGAAGGAGGTGATTACTCCTCCACACGGACCTGTCCTGTGACTGTAATCCACAGTCCAGCTTCCTCCGTCACTGCTGTCCCCTGAACTTCTCCTGACCTCAGCAGAGGTAATGGACTCCTCGGTCAGAAAACCCCGGAAAGTTGTCATTCTGCCAGATGCTCGGCCTCACTTTAGAGAGTTATCGGTTATCAAAATGGAGCGGCAAGTACATTTAGTTTTACAGTAACACTTAACGTGCTTGCAAGTCTTTTGTGGTAAACTCATAAATTATAAAGAGTACAAGCAGAATGTGGCTCATACACCTGCTCATAACTTGTAAGATTACACAGAATCAGATCAGATCATGCAGTCGACCTCTGACCGTCTGTTTCCAGTAACAAAACATTGACTCATAGCTTTTACTTGTCAGCAGCGTATAATATGACTCACTGTACGTGTTTGCTTTTCTGCTCACCAGACGTATAAACTAACTCTGTGTATGTTTTGTTTGTGTTGCAGGGTTAGGGTTTCTCCACAGGCCGATCCTGCAGGCCGGCCTGCCAGCTGACTGCACCACAACGGTGGGCAGCGATGTGGAGCTTGAGTGCAAGGTGATCACCAGCAACCCTCCGGCTCACATCCAGTGGCTGAAGCACGTCAAGGTCAACGGGAGCTCAGTTGGTCCTGATGGATTACCGTACGTCCATGTCATTAAGGTAGCAACTTCCTGTGACCAATCCTGCTGCAACAAGCCAGTTACAATCGGTTCTTTTCTTAAGGCCCCCACACACCGGGTCTGACGTCTTCCTTATCCGACTTCCTTCTCCGACTACTCCGTTGGATCCATTCGGTAGAAAAGTTGCATTGAAACACACCGCCCCGGCTACACAGTAGCGTATACGTTCTGCGCCTGCGCGAGATGCAATAAGTCTCCTAAACATCGGGTGGCGCTAGTCTCGTGCCAGTCACCCAAAACATGAAAACAGGAAATGACAGAACGGAGTGCGGACCGTAGCTTATCAAAACAAAGCACACACAGTGTTAGCTCAGCATTACTTGCGTGATGTCGTATTACGGTGGTCTCTCTTCCACCAGGGCAGCCAGCTGCTCCTCAAAGTCCTCGGTCCACACAGCCATGGCTTCCAAAAATACGTTGGTTTATCCCCAAAATAACGAACGGTGAAGTGTTGTTTGTAACTCTGTGCCGTCTCTGTTTATGTGGTTTGTTTACCATCGTCACTTCCGCCGCCCCTCCCACACGCCGCGCTGATTCGCTGGCACACCGCCAATCAGAATGGTGACTGAACAGCTAGCTAACAACCAATCAGAGTATCCGACGGCGTCCTAACCCAGACGGCCGACTTCGCATGTTCAGTCGGATCAGACACCGTCCTCGCGCTTCCGCGCAGCTCCAACAACACTGACCACACCGAACAGAGAAGCTCCCTAACTCGTCCGACTCTCTCCTAACGCTCCAGACGTCCGACGTCGGACCCGGCGTGTGGGGGGCCTTAGATACCCAGTACTGTCTCTAAAGGTGCATTTTGATTTGTTTCCCCTCTTGGGCCTCTTGTCGGGTCTGCTTCATTTGTTATTTTCTAGGCCTCTGGCCTTGACACCACAGACAAGGAAATGGAAGTCCTCCAGCTGAGAAATGTGTCTCTTGATGACGCTGGGGAGTACATCTGCTTGGCGGGAAATTCTATTGGGTTCTTTCGTCACTCTGCCTGGTTGACTGTTGTTGAAGGTATCAGTGGTTCTGTCTCTTTTTTCTTTTTTTTTTTCCTGTGCTACATCCAACTGTTGAGTAAGCTGCTTATTCAAAAAGAACCGGCATGACAGCTTAACCCATACCACCCGTCGCCATCCCTGAATCACTGAATGAACACTCATTATGCACTGTCATGTCTCAGAGCGCTGTTTTCTCCGTGTCTGTCTGTTCTGTTGGTTTGCAGGTGAACCAGAGGTGAAGCCATAGCAGCAGTCTCCCTGCAACACTTCGTTGATTCTCTGGTTTCTAAAAGAAACTCACAAAATGTCATGAAAAGGAAACATGTTTACACGTTTTCCTTAATAAAAAGAAAAATACAACCGTACACTGTCTGAATTTAAGTTTCTCACTAGACAGGCCTGATTCCCGCTGGACATAAACTAAATAAAACTCACCAAAACAGACTTGGTTTGTCTTTCCACAGTCACCTCTGATTTGGGCCAAATAAATCCTCAATTCACACAGTAAGATGCTTCATGCCTCTCCTGTCGTCGCCTGCCGTGTCTTCTCGTCCCCCAGAGTCATGGTCCTGGTCAGAACTCCTGTAAATCACCTCTGTACTGTATCCCCTGTCTTCAAACTGACCTCCATCGTCTCGGAGGCTGTGATCAGTCCCAGTCAGCTGCCCTGTCAGAGCCCGACCTGTCTGAGATATCCTGAAGTAATCAGGTAAAAAGTCCCTACCAGCGACCATAATCATGTAAATGTTCCCTCAGGAAATGTGCTTAGAAAACATGCTGATATTTTCCCAGATGTTTTTTTTCGCCAGACTCTGCGTGACACTGAATAGGCTCAGTTTCATCAGCTTGTCTCTTTGCAATGTTACAGCCCTGCCTCGACTTAATATAGTCACCCCGAAGTCAATATATTTGGATTCCTTGTGGTCGATGGTTCAGCTTCCTTTTATTTTAGATAGATAGATACACACCAGACTGCTGCTAGAAACCCCTTTACCATCTATCATCTCCTATATCTGCATAGGAACTCTGCTATTCTCCTGTATACTGATTGTTCAGTGCATTGGGTTGGCTGAACTTTGGTGTCCATCCATGACGCTTTCTTCCTCTCTCTCTCTCGGCTGTTGAGGTCAAACGAGGTTACTGTGTGTGAACTTTCAGCTGATTCAGATGTTGTGCTGGGACACACACATTGCTTTTATGACAATAGCTCCCCCAGCTGGCTCACATTCAACAAAGCCCAGCAAGGATCACATCACATGAGTTCGCCCAGATGCAGAGAGGCCCCATCTGAGGTGATTTGCCTGGTAATGTCTTTTAATATGTAACAAGATACTTTTTTACTGTATTATAACGATAGTATCTCTGTACAGATTTCTGTAATTATCGATACAATCGAAGACAATCATCTAATCTAGATGATTTCTGTCCGTGTGAAGAATACAAAATGTTTCTCAGAAGGAAGTGCAAGAATCATGTATTTATTCACAGCATCGGGTTGTTAGTTTCACAAATTTGACATGAATTAAGATGAAACGATTAATTAAAAAAAGCATCTTATTGTCTTAGTGCCATTTAACACACACACTGACTGCAGCATGTCCACATGTGCTCTTTCTTTTTTTTAAAAAACATATTCTTATTAGCATTTTGATTTTAAGACGGTTACAGAGCCAGTGTAGAGCAATGAATTTCAAGGGTCAAGGGCACAATGCAGAACCGCGCTTCCAAGAAAATGCAAGAAAAGGCCCCAGATTTCATAAAATTCGTGATTGTTTGATGTTGATACTATAAGTAAGCTTCTCCAAAGCCAGACACAATGATTTCTCTAAGCCAATGGCTAATTGGGGTGCTCTTTCTATATTTATGTATATAAAACATAAACTGACGATGGTGTTGAGTCAGTACAATGCAGTGGTGAGAGACATTATGAGCTCGCAGTACAGAATCAATGTACTCATATCATAAGCTTCACCCATCATTCCGCAGCCTCAATGATATTAATTGATGTTTAACTACAATAACACTCCCTACACATTAACCTCGCTACTAGTATAAACTGACAGCGTTGGATTAAGTTATATTTAGTGAACTTAAAAAACGAATTTACATTTATCAGCCTGTTGCATGTGTTTTCTCTCGTTATCCAGTGTGCTAGCCTAAACTTTTATCTTTTAATATCCTCTAAATCTTCTAATCTAGATGGGGACAATCGGCCAACATACTTAATTACTCATGTCAAATTAATTCCAATGCACTACTGATATGAAAACCTCATTCTTTAAACATATTACCTTGAACAAGTGTTGCTCCGACGATCGGCTGCATAAGAATTACATTGAGCGGAAGCTAGCTTGTGCTAACATCCGGGAACTTTTAGGCGCTCCGTGCTCCGCCATTGCTGTGAAAAGACTGAACCGTTGCAGTAGATTCGAGTCCCGCTTTGCTGCGTACAATTCCCTGTAATCTCTCGCTCTGTCTTGTCATCATAAGACAAAATATTAATAGACACAACACAGATAAATAACTGTTCATAGAAAAGGTCTCTTTTTTATTGATATTTATGGGGGTGATGTCACAGAAAGGGGCGGGGCACTTGTACATATATAAGACGTTGGGTTGCCTGGGTAACCCGAAAGAGAGGCAGGGCATTATGGGAGCACGTTCACGAGCGCAAGAAGCAGGTCACTTATTCCTGTGTTGTTTTTGTTTTTTAATTTATTTTTTTTTCACCGCTTATTCTGGACAAACATGAAATACTATATAAATGCAAAAAAGACAACAACAACAACAAAAAAGTATTAATGTAAAGAATGCGTATTTTATGTTTAATGGGTTAAAATCTATTTAACTCAGCACCTGATCACTCTCAAATACTCAAATCGAAATAGCATTGCGTTCATTGGTTTATTGTTTAGCTCAAAAACAGCATCTGAAACGACTTTCAGTATTTTAAGCGTTTTATTTTAACTCTGAAAGGACTCGCATTAAATTATTACTAGTTGATTTGAATGTATGTAGTTGTTTTTTGTACGACAGTTGTTTTTATACCTTTTTTTTTTATTGTTGTAAATAAATAAAGTTTTTCGGGGGGAGAAGACGTGGGTTAGTTGGTTTTGACCCGGAAGTGACATCAACAAGTCCTTCCTGCATGGAGACCGGCAAGATGGCAGCGGACACGCAGGTTTGTGTGGCTGGGTTTTAATAGTATACTATCGACTTACAGAAAGCTATTCTCGTACGTTAGCGACCAAATGTGTGTCAGATGGAGTGTAATTTGCGTGTATGTGTTGCATCTCACCAGAAACCCGGGTAGTGTTCAACGATAGCTAGCGAGCAGGCTGTTAGCTTTGTGCTACGTAGCCTCAGTGTGTCACTTCATGACTGAGCTGCTGCTGCTGCAGCTAGCGAGAACCAGCCTGTTCTGATGGAGGACTGGTTCCTGTCCAGTGTGGCAGGCGAGCTGAAGCTTTGCGTGGATGGTGCTAGCTTGAAAACAATGTCTTAAGAGGATAAAGTTATTGTCATAGAGATGAATTTGCCCGAGTTAGGCAGACAAATCTTCTGGTGTGATGAGGAGTTAAGCCACGCCCTCCGTAAAAGTGAATTAAAATCCAATATACAGTCTGCTAGTCAGTTTAGTAGATACTGACACGATAGATCTGCTGGTTGATTTAACAGTAAGACCTTTAAGTGTGTACTGCCATTCACTCTACTTGCTTGTATTGATAGTTAAATGTATAAAGGGCAATTCCACAAAGAAAGTCTCCACCTTTTATGTGATCCCTCTGAATTAATCTCAATCCCACCCAGAACAATTTCAGACAAAATTGAAAACTGACAAATTTACACTGTATTTTATTTATCCTCATACAATTACAGTCGTAAGAAGGGGTCGACCAATATTACTTTATCAGGGACGATGCAGATTATTAGAAATCAAGGAGCCTGAATCAGGGACCGATATTAATCTGCTAATTGTAGACTGTGTGTCTTATTCAATTGTGGTCCTGGACTTTTTTGTTGGACTAATGTAACTGCATGTACCAGACCTCATACTAAACGTGACTGTTACTCCAGGTTTCAGATACACTGAAGAAATTTGCTGTGAACGTAACTACAGCCAGTGTGAAGGAGCGAAAGGAGATATTTGGAGAGCTGAAGCAATGTATAAAGGGCAAAGGTGAGCAGTGTCTTTTGTTGTTGTTGTTGTTGTTGTTAATTATTTTTCCCCACTTTGTTAAAGTGAGCGCTTTAATCAACACTAATGCTTCTTCACAATAACCCTCACAGAGTTACCAGAGCCTGCCATCAAAGGTCTATGCAAGCTCTTCTGCCTCACCCCACACAGATATCGGTAGGTGTACAAAGCCGTGAGAAAACCACTCTTTACGTAATGGAATATTAAAGTTAAGTTTATGTGTCTTTACACAATGGAATTATGAATTAAATATAAGTTTAGTGTATGTGTTTACTAGACTTGTAGTCAAGACCGCCTAAACCGAGACCAAGACACTACCAAGACCAGAGAGTATCAAGACCAAGACCAAGACTTGTTCAGCTCGAGACCGAGACCAAAAAAAGACTATTTTTTGCCATTTTACATGAGTTGTAGAACCCGCACGCAGGTGCACCAAAAAATGCATTAAATTAAATGCAAAATACAAATAGTTTATAGTACAAATAGTACAAAATTGTACTTCAAATTGTACATTAACAAGAGGAAGAACTGGTCACCTTGATGTGTGCAATGGCATCTCAATTATAACACACTTTATCAAGTTGTAGTTGTAGCTGTAGTTCAGTGGGACAAGAACAATATAACACAGACATCACAAAGAACAGATACATAAACATATACATTCAAACTGTAGAACAAAAGGCAAACTACATCATGAATGCATTTATGTCTTGAGTAGACTTGTAGTCAAGACCGCCTAAACCGAGACCAAGACACTACCAAGACCAGAGAGTATCAAGACCAAGACCAAGACCAAAGACTGTCGAGGCCGTGACAAGACCAAGACCACGGAAAAGTGGTCTTGAGACCGAGACCGGTCTCGAGAACTACAAGTCTAGTGTTCACATGGCTGCGTGTCCTTCTCAGGGATGCTGCATCGCGCAGAGAGCTCCTCTCTGTCATCGCCCAGCTGGCTGACAGTCAGCCCGACATCCTGGTGACCAGCCTCCTCCACTGCCTGCTGAACAGTGGCGTCATCAGCAAAAGTGGAGAGCCAAGGTACTGCTCTGAACATTATACTGAATTATATATTTATATGTTTTATGTGTGTGACTCAAGACTGCCATGATATACATGTTCTTTAGAAGTGTATGTTGAGGAACCTGTTTCTGGCTGTGCTCTTCCTCCTGTCACACCCGTCTTATTATATTTGCAGTACAAGCACCGGCTCTGCTGCCTTCGTCGGCTTGTCGTGGACCTGCCTTTTAGTCCACAATGTGTTTTCTGCCCCAGAGAAGAGAGAAGGAGCCACCTGGAAGAAAATGGTCAGTAAAAGAATATCTGTTGATGACACGATTTTGCTTTTTTTTTTTTATTTTGAACGTTGGTATCACGCTGTGCTCTGTTGTCCTGTCTTGCAGGTCGAGGTTCAGAGCCTTCTTGTGGCTGAGGTGGTGGGTGGAGCGAAGACCACCGCTCAGAAATCAAGCCTGAAGAATCTCAGCCACCTCTGGGAAGAAGTGAGTACAGTACAGTGTCTGAAACACAGTGGCAGTAAAAGACACGTTGATTTTGTTGAAGGAGAGAATCTAACAATTACCTGCTGTTTTTTTGGTGAACTTGCTGGTCATCACAATAATGATTTTATACATGTTCCAGGAATAAGAACAGCTTAATAGAAAATATCACTCACAGCAGCTTTAAGTGGTTTGAAATAGTCTATGTAAAGAATCAAATTACAGATTTCAGATAATATCACTACAAAAATGATACTAAACCTGATGACGGTCACAAAGTTTTCCTGCAGCACATCATTGTCTATTACTCCTCTAATAAACTAATGACTTTGATTACCAGAGAGGAGAGTATATTCTTCTTCCTCTGTAACATTAATAATGTCTGGATGGGACTTTAGGGCCCCCACACACCGGGTCCGACGTCTTCCTTCTCCGACCACTCCGTCGGATCCGTTCGGTAGAAGAGTCACATTGAAACACTCCGCCCCGGCTACACAGCAGCGTATACGCTCTGCACCTGCGCGAAATGCAATAAGTCTCCTAAACATCGGGTGGCGCTAGTCTCGTGCCAGTCACCCAAAACATAAAAACAGGAAATGACAGAACGGAGTGCGGACCGTAGCTTATCAGAACAAAGCACACACAGTGTTAGCTCAGCATTACTTGCGTGATGTCGTATTACGGTGGTCTCTCTTCCACCAGGGCAGCCAGCTGCTCCTCAAAGTCCTCGGTCCACACAGCCATGGCTTCCAAACATACGTTGGTTTATCCCCAAAATAACGAACGGTGAAGTGTTGTTTGTAACTCTGTGCCGTCTCTGTTTATGTGGTTTGTTTACCATCGTCACTTCCGCCGCCCCTCCCACACGCCGCGCTGATTCGCTGGCACACCGCCAATCAGAATGGTCACTGAACAGCTAGCTAACAACCAATCAGAGCATCCGATGGCTTCCTAACTCAGACGGCCGACTTCACATGTTCAGTCGGATCAGACGCCGTCCAGCTGAACACACCGAACAGAGCAGCTCCCGAACTCGTCCGACTCTCTCCTAACACTTCAGACGTCCGACGTCGGACCCGGTGTGTGGGGGCCCTTAGACCATTGAATCTGTTCACATCTATAAACAGACATTTTGTCGTCTTTAACAGAATCCTGGACTGGTGGATCAATACTTCAGCACGCTGTTGAGTCTGGACCAGAGCCCCAACACTCTGGCCATGCTGGGGATCTGTTTAGACTTCTGCACGGCTCACAAAGACAAAGAGACAATAGAGAAGCACAAGGTACGTTAGTTTTTTTATCTAACACAGAATCTCAGGTGACTGTATTTGACACTACAACAGACGAACCTTGTGTCTACTGTTTGTTTTTGTTTTTCAGAGTGCCCTATTGGACCTGTACATAAAATCAGTGCTCATGAGCAAGACGAAACCACAGCAGCACATTCTGGACAAAAGTGGCTCCCTGCTGCGTCACGTGTCTCACTCTGAGTTCAAGGAGCTGCTGCTCCCCACGCTGCAGAAGACGATGCTCCGCAGTCCAGAGAACGCCATTCACAGTGAGACGCTATAAGTGTCGGGTGTTAACTGCTCATCTGCACAGGCAGCTCTCGTTCAGTCGATTAAAACGCTGTCTGCTCTCTTTGCAGCCATTTCCTGCCTGCTGTCGGCTGTAACTCTTGACCTCAGTCAGTATGCCATGGACATCGGAAAGGCCATCGCAAGTAAGGCCTTAATGGACACGCAGTTCATTTGTTTTTACATCCATCTAACAGAACGTTTATAAAGTATACACTCAACTGCAGTGAGGGGAATGATCTATCACAGAAGAGCTTAATGCTGAGTGCTCAATTTGACATCACTATTTGTAATTTATAACTTGTCATGTCTGTGTTATAGGCCAGCTGAAAGCGAATAACGCCCAGCTGATGGAGGAGGCGGTCCAGGCCATGCAGAACCTGGCTCAGCAGTTCAGCGATCCCTCTGCTGTGCAGGACATCGTCACACACCTCTTCAAGATCCTCGGAGGTGAACTAATTAACCGACCCGTTAGACTGAAGTGTAATCTGAACTGCGTTTGGTTTGCTCACTTTCGATCGTAATTGTTGTGGTTGCAGGTTCAGAGGGGAAGCTCACAGTTGTTGCTCAGAAGATGAGTGTGTTGTCAGGTAAGAGGCCGAACGAACACCTGTGATTACAAGCTGTTTCATTTCACTGTCGGTTTTTTTTGTCAACCTGAGAATCGTTCTTGTTGTTTTAGGGATTGCCAGCTGCAGCCATCACGCCGTGTCAGGAACCTCCAGCCAGACTCTCAGCTCTGCAGTTGCTGTGATGTTCATCCCTTATTTACAACAAGAAGGTATCATCGCTCTTTGTTTTCCTCCTCTCCTTCCCCCCATATAGAATCTAAAGGGCAACCTTGGTGTATTAAAGGGATATTCCGGTGTAAGTTTAATCCATGGTCTAACACACCTTGACACCGAGTAAGACTCCCCCTCGAGAGGTCAAGTTAGCTGACCGCTAGCTTAGCTAGTTTTAGCAACCTCAGAAAAGACCGCACGATAACAATACACTGCAGCTTATGTCTCCAACTAGAAACCGCCATCAAAAAGCCACAATTAATGGTGAGAACAGCAGCAAACTTCAGCAACAGTACATGTACAGTCCCAGCACACAGTACGAAGCATCAAACATCTGCTAGCTTTGCCGGATTTGTATTAAAAACACAGCACAACTCACCCTCTCCTCCAGCAGCCTGCCTGTGTGGGGAAGCCCTGACGAGTCGATTACCGAGTGCAGTAGATTTCCTCAGCTGAAGGATGAAAATGTCTGATTATTACTCCATGACATGCTCAGTTCTTATTCCTGCCAGCTGACAGGGAATAAGAACTGAGCAGTACATGGAGTAATAATCAGACATTTTCATCCTTCAGCTGCGGAAATCTACTGCACTCGGTAATCGACTCGTCAGGGCTTCCCCACACAGGCAGGCTGCTGGAGGAGAGGGTGAGTTGTGCTGTGTTTTAACACAAATCCAGCAAAGCTAGCAGATGTTTGATGCTTCGTACTGTGTGCTGGGACTGTACATGTACTGTTGCTGAAGTTTGCTGCTGTTCTCACCATTAATTGTGGCTTTTTGATGGCGGTTTCTAGTTGGAGACATAAGCTGCAGTGTATTGTTATCGTGCGGTCTTTTCTGAGGTTGCTAAAACTAGCTAAGCTAGCGGTCAGCTAACTTGACCTCTCGAGGGGGAGTCTTACTCGGTGTCAAGGTGTGTTAGACCATGGATTAAACTTACACCGGAATATCCCTTTAAATAAGTGAATATTGAATATAGTTTAAAGGGAAGGTGTATTGTTTTGCAGTTTCTGTCCTATTTGGGGGCAGGTATGTAAGTAAACTGCAGTCAGTGTAAGTCATGTTAAAGACTTTCAGATTTGTTACAGTCCTACATATAATGCGAGTTAAAGCATCTGGCCTGTTTTTTTTACTCTTTTCATTTAGTTCACGAGGGAACCCTGGTGCACGCAGTATCTGTGCTCTCCCAGTGGAGCAGTCGTCTCACAGTGGAAGTTCCCACCGCTCTGTTGGATTGGTTGAAGAAAGCCTTCACCCTGAAGACCTCCACCTCTCTGGTTCGACAGGCCTACCTTCAGACCATGCTCGGGGCCTTCAGAGGTCAGTCGCACAAGGGACGTTCTGCTTTTGTGTTAAATACACAGATCCATGATTTTAACTCGACCCTGTGCTGACACCTCTCCTCCGGTTTCAGGCGACACTCTGGCCCAAGCCTCAGACCTCGTGCCTTTGCTCCTCCAAACAGTGGAGAAGGCTGCGGCACAAAACTCCCAGCTCGCTCTGCTCGCAGAAGGCGTAGCAGCTTCTGTTCTTCTGAGTCGACTGACGATGCTGGAGACGCAGCCAGGTGAGGCGGACATCTCAGTGATTAGTTTTTTAACTTCTGGAGGCTGTTGAAGAACTCTGAGGAAGGAAAAGTGATGATGATGTTTTGTGTCTCTGCAGAGGCCAAGTTCTCCAGCTTCTGGAACCTGATCTTAGATGAGAAGAAGCCGCTTTTCACGACGGAGAAGTTCCTCTCCCAGGCCAACGAGGAAAGTAAGGCAACATTATCTTACTAGTTTAAGAGTCACTCGTTGTTAAATCAGACAAAAATTCACATCTAGAAGTTTACCTGGTCCTGCACAGATCTTGTTAAATCCTCAGAGCTGAAAAAACCCACATCTTCAAGATATTTTGACTATATAGTTTCCAAAGAAGGATTATTTTAATGTGTTTGAAACTTTTTCTGTGAGAATGTGGCAAAACATGAAGTAACACAACATCTTTAATTCTTAACATAGATTTTTTTCCACTTGTCTCTGGCTGTAATATATTTATTTCACAGGTTTTTGACTTCAAGGTTTTCTTTCTTTGTATGAACCTTACTGAGGCTGTTTTTCACTGAGTTCAGGAAATGTTACAGTTTATAATGTTTTGAGAAAGGTTTTTCTGGGGGGATTGAATCGCCTGCACCACAAAAAGAGATAAAGCGAGTTGTATGTGTGTTGCCTTTGACTCATGTTTTCTAAATATTAAGACGTGACATGATGTCTTCTTCTCTCCGTCTCAGCTCTGCTCACAGTGCTGCAGCTCTGCGAGAGGCTCTTCCTGGATCACGCTCACAGGCTCAACGCCAGCAAGTCACAGTGAGTCTTCCCTCTGCTGACATGCAGAGAAACTGTCTTAGGGCCCCCACACACCGGGTCCGACGTCTTCTCCAACCACTCCGTCGGATCCGTTCGGTAGAAAAGTCACACTGAAACACACCGCCCCGGCTACACAGCAGCGTATATGTCTCCTAAACATCGGGTGGCGCTAGTCTCGTGCCAGTCACCCAAAACATAAAAACAGGAAATGACAGAACGGAGTGCGGACCGTAGCTTATCAGAACAAAGCACACACAGTGTTAGCTCAGCATTACTTGCGTGATGTCGTATTACGGTGGTCTCTCTTCCACCAGGGCAGCCAGCTGCTCCTCAAAGTCCTCGGTCCACACAGCCATGGCTTCCAAACATACGTTGGTTTATCCCCAAAATAACGAACGGTGAAGTGTTGTTTGTAACTCTGTGCCGTCTCTGTTTATGTGGTTTGTTTACCATCGTCACTTCCGCCGCCCCTCCCACACGCCGCGCTGATTCGCTGGCACACCGCCAATCAGAATGGTCACTGAACAGCTAGCTAACAACCAATCAGAGTATCCGACGGCGTCCTAACCCAGATGGCCGACTTCGCATGTTCAGTCGGATCAGACGCGCAGCTGAACACACCGAACAGAGCAGCTCCTGAACTCGTCCGACTCTCTCCTAACGCTTCAGACGTCCGACGTCGGACCCGGTGTGTGGGGCCTTAAAGTCGAGTTAAACAATGCATCCTACAACATGTGCCTGGATCCTGTCGTGCTTGTATCCCCTGGTTAATTCTTCCCTACTGTTCTGCAGGATGTATCATCACGCCACGGTTGCGGTTCTGCTCAGTCGCAGCTGGCGTGTGAGGAAGCGAGCGCAGCAGACGGTCAGGAAGCTGCTCTCCTCTCTGGGCGGCTCCAGTCTGGCCCACGGCCTTCTGGGAGAACTCCGCGTGGTCATCAACAAACACAAAGTACAGAATGAATTTTCATCTTTACAAGTCGGCTGTGGATCACTGACTGAATCAGCTGACTCAACCATTTAATAAAATACAAGGTACTGACTGTTGGCTGTGAACTTTTAGGTTTTGCCCCAGGATGTCCTGGTGTCAGAATCCGGAGAGCTCAGCGAGGCGGGTCGCAGCTACGTTCCTCCTCGCGCCCTGCTCGAAGCGCTGTGTGTCGTTTGCTCCGCTGCCAGCCAATGGGGCGACCCCGCAGAGGCAGAGAGTTTGGCCATGGAGACCCTCATCGTCAGCCACCATCCATCCGTCGGTAAGAGGCTGTTGTCGGGTTTTTGTATTTTATCAAAACGTGTTTGTTCGGGTAGTGTGTCGAAGCCCTTTCCCGTATTTGACATCTCATCTTCTCCACCTCCTCCAGTTGTAGCTCGCCGTGGACTCTGGCCCGTTCTGCTCCTCTCCATGAAAATTAAAGCCAAAGAATTTATAGAAAACAATCTGGACGCTGTTCTGCCACATCTGCTGGAGGTCAACACGGACAATCAGGTCTGAAAACCTCTTTATCTCAAGGAAATTGAATCGAATGCAACTGGATTTGGTTTTTGTCTTGAAGACGTTTCACCTCTCATCCGAGAGGCTTCATCAGTTCCTGCTCGCTTGACTAGGCTGGGACTAGTCCAACTAGCCGGTGTGGAGGTCCAGCTATTTAACCTCTCAGGAGGCGGTCACAAGGCCACTGATGTCTATGGGTCGTATGTGCTCCATTATTGCCAACGACAGTCGTTAGTATGGTCGTTGGGGATGGTGGAAAGTTGGTTTCGACTTCGTTAGTGCTCTATTGTGTTGTAACGACAGTCGTTGGAGTCACATGAGGCCTTTTGTGCACAGCCGTTGTTCTTAGAGGCTAAGTTGTTGAACCTCCTTTGTTTGGGGCGTGGATAGGCTGATGAGTTTGATACAGAGTCAGGAGATGACCCTGCAGACTGCTGTTGTTTTGTTCACTCTGTGCAGGACTAGACTCAACCCAACGTGTAGCTGAACTGTCAGTGCTTTAGCTGTAGTAATAATAATAGTAATAGATGGTGAGGGTCAGGGGTGCGTGTGGTATTTCCCTCAGAGCTGTCAGGAGGGTTAATTGTCACATGTTTGTCCTCAGGCTGTGAAGAACGCAGTCGGCGCCCTCTCCAGCCTCTCCCCTAACAAGCTGTTGCCGCGTGTGATCAGTCACGTCACCGAGGCGCTCTCCCGACCTGCTTTATGCCACGTCACCAAGGAAGAGTACGCCATCATGCTGACGCCCGACGGAGAGCTGTACGACAACAGCATCATCCAGAGGTGAGGCGCAGCCTCTGCTGCAGCTGTGGACTGCTCTGTTGTCTGTTTGGCTTTTCTTTACTTGTGCTTTCTGCGTCCACGTGCGCTGCAGTGCCCAGAAGGAAAGCACCAAGAAGGTCAACATGAAGAGAGAGAACAAGGCCTACTCCTACAAGGAGCAGATCATCGAGCTGGAGCTGCAGGAGGTGAAGTGCTCGCGCTGCCGTTTGTGTGTTTTTGGTGGTGTGGATGTCTGGAACATGCGTTAAAGACATATTCCGGTGTAAGTTTAATCCATGGTCTAACACACCGTGACACCGAGTAAGACTCCCCCTCGAGAGGTCAAGTTAGCTGACTGCTAGCTTAGCTAGTTTTAGCAACCTCAGAAAAGACCACACGATAACAATACACTGCAGCTTATGTCTCCAACTAGAAACCGCCATCAAAAAGCCACAATTAATGGTGAGAACAGCAGCAAACTTCAGCAACAGTACATGTACAGTCCCAGCACACAGTACGAAGCATCAAACATCTGCTAGCTTTGCTGGATTTGTGTTAAAAACACAGCACAACTCACCCTCTCCTCCAGCAGCCTGCCTGTGTGGGGAAGCCCTGACGAGTCGATTACCGAGTGCAGTTGATTTCTGCAGCTGAAGGATGAAAATGTCTGATTATTACTCCAATACTTCCTTTATTTTTCCTGTCAGCTCTCGATAATAAGAACTGAGCGTTCCATGGAGTAATAATCATTGTTATCGTGCAGTCTTTTCTGAGGTTGCTAAAACTAGCTAAGCTAGCGGTCAGCTAACTTGACCTCTCGAGGGGGAGTCTTACTCGCTGTCAAGGTGTGTTAGACTATGGATTAAACTTACACCGGAATATCCCTTTAACTTTTCTTTAAACTTGCAGGAAATAAAGAGGAAAAAAGGCATCAAAGAGGAACTTCAGCTAACAAGCAAGCAGAAGGAAATGATGCAGGTGCAGCTGGAGAAGGAGGCGGCGATTCGCAAAAGACTTCGAGGGGTATGAAGCCACGTCATCCAGATTAACGCCCTAAAACCGAGCGGCTGAAGCGTGACGGCGTTGTTACTGAGCTGCTGTGTGTGCTTTCTGTTGTCATCAGCTGGACGTGGAGCTGCAGAGCGCCGTGGGTCTGCTGGAGGCTCTTCTGATAGAGAGACCAGCTCAGCTCACCCAGGAGCTCCCCCCTGTCCTCCAGGTCCTGATCCCGCTGCTACAATCCCCTCTGGCTGCTCCACGCGTCCATCAGGTCTTCTTGGACATCGGAGTGTGCCTCATGCCCAAACACCTTCACCATCTCGGTACGCAGCTCGTCTTCCTGTTGTATTTTATTGACAGATAAGCAGCTTAAGCATCTTGACTAAATGTTTTCTCTTCTTCTAGCTGTGCTCGTCGGACACGTGACTCTGCGGCTGCTAAAGCCAGAATGCGATCTGGACGAGGCCTGGGGACAGGAGGATCTGGACACAGCGGCTCAGCGCACTGTGCTGCTGCTGCACAACCACACTGTCCCACAGAGAGAAGCCAAGACTGCTGGTGAGCACAAGAGAAAGCTACTGTAAACACCAGATATATATATATATATATATATATATATATATATTACGACGGAGTATTAGGGCCAGACTAAGAGAAAAAAAAAAATTTTGGAGGGCAAATTACGAGAATAAAGTCATAATATTACAAGAAAAAGTCAAAATATTACGTGAAAAAAATCAAAATATTACGAGAAAATAGCCATAATATTACGAGATTAAAGTCAAAATATTACGAGATTAAAGTCAAAATATTACGGGAATAAAGTCATAATATTACGAGAATAAAGTCATAATATTACGAGATTAAAGTCAAAATATTACGAGATTAAAGTCATAATATTACGAGATTAAAGTCAAAATATTACGAGATTAAAGTCAAAATATTACGAGAAAAAAGTCAAAATATTACGAGAATAAAGTCATAATATTACGAGATTAAAGTCAAAATATTACGAGATTAAAGTAAAAATATTACGGGAATAAAGTCAAAATATTACGGGAATAAAGTCAAAATATTACGAAAATAAAGTCATAATAATAATATGAGAAAAAAGTCATAATATTACGAGAAAAAAGTCAAAATATTACGAGAATAAAGTCATAATATTACGAGAATAAAGTCATAATATTACGAGAATAAAGTCAAAATATTACGAGAATAAAGTCAAAATATTACGAGATTAAAGTCAAAATATTACGAGAAAAAAGTCAAAATATTACGAGAAAAAAGTCATAATATTACGAGATTAAAGTCAAAATATTACGAGAATAAAGTCAAAATATTACGAGAATAAAGTCATAATATTACGAGAATAAAGTCATAATATTACGAGATTAAAGTCATAATATTACGAGATTAAAGTCAAAATATTACGAGAATAAAGTCAAAATATTACGAGAATAAAGTCAAAATATTACGAGAATAAAGTATATAAGTATTCTCGTATTATTACGACTTTATTCTCGTAACATTACGACTTTATTCTCGTAACATTACGACTTTATTCTCGTAACATTACGACTTTATTCTCGTAATTTCCCCCCAATTTTTTTTTTATTTATTTTTTTTTTTTCCTCTTAGTATGGCCCTAATACTCCGTCGTAACACATATAGAGAGAGAACAGAAAAAGAATATGGGAAACAGATCAGGCAATAACCAGTTCAAGTCTTGTATGTAAAGTCAGAGTTGTAGCAACCAGCTGGAATAATAGACGTGCTCGCGTCTCCCAGCTGCTCACATGTTCACGTACTGCTTTTGTTTTTCCTCAGACGTGGCTCCTCTGTCTGCTCCCGCCTTCTCCTTCTGCTTCCCTCTCCTCAACGCGATGCTCCGGGAGTCTTCGGGCAGCACCGAGGAGACGGAGAACCTGATGACCAAAGCCTTGCAAGTCGTCACAGAACACTCGCAGCTCCGGGCCGAAACGGAAAGCGATGACGTTTTCATAGACGAGGTGAACGTCATTTTCTTTCGTCTTTGACCTGAACAGGCAGAACTCATGTGGGAAATTGTGCAGACAACCAGAGACGACTGAGAAATCATCGCCACGTCTCAGCATGTATTAACTAACGAGGCAGCTACACAGCTTTCTCTTGTGTTCGCACATCTTTTCCGTAGCTTGAAGCAAAACCATCGGTCTTGTAAAAATGAATTTAAAAAAGCTTTATGTGACGTGGTTACCGTTTGATTTGTAGTTTATTGGATCTCTGTGCTGACTGTCGTGTTTTCTCGTCTCAGAACGGCCCCGAGCTGCTTCCTCGTGTCACCATGCTGCTGCTGCTGACCAGAGTCATCTCCACAGCCACCCCGAGGCTGCAGGTAAAGAAAGGGATTTTACAAACACAGTTAGATTCATTTCATATTCAAACATCCACTGTTTGATGTTGATGTAGTTTTCTGCCACTTATCAGACTCGTCTTTACCCACTTAGTCATTATTATTCTATTTTTCTCTCTTGTCCTTGTTCTTCTGTGTCCTGTTGAAGCGTACTGATAGAGTCACAGAGCTAAGCGACACTTCTGTCCTCTGTGTTTCAGGTGTTAGCGGCTCAGTGCCTGACCGCCCTGTGTGCCAGCGCCGGAGGAGGAGACGGCTGCGCTGTCGCCGAGCAGCCGGAGATCGACGTCCTGCTCGAAGCTCTCCTGTCACCCTGCTTCTCTGTGCGGGACGCCGCCCTCAGGGTGAGCTGCAGTTCATTTTGATATTAAACCGGTCTATTGCAGACGGGAAGTGTCGCCACATTTGATTAACATTATCAGTTCAACATCATCATTATCCCTCATGCTCTTAACACTCATTTTGTCTGTGCTCAGGGGTTGTTGGAGATGGAGTTTGCGCTGCCCACAGATAGCTCAGAGTCCAGCGGGTTGAGTCTCCTGCGCAGGCTTTGGGTTGCCAGGTTTGATGTTGAAGAGGAGGGCCGAGCCTTGGCTGAAAAGTATGTAGGACGGGGGTGTCTCGCTCTTTTCCTCTAGCCGTTTTTATTCTGGGCAGTAAGCCACCAATCTGCCGTCCTTTTGGCGGCTCGCTCCGCGGATTTAGACAGAAGGCGGTAAATTGGTGGTCTGTTTTGTTCCACCAGTTTTGCCCCTCGGAGGGTAACGTTACACTTATTTGCGCCTCCATTGCTGTGTAAATCCGAGGCGGCAATGTGGCGGCAAATGCTGAGATGGGCGGAGGTGTGGATGACGTGCACTGCTGCGCACCCACAGCCGGGAGTTTTAAAACCAGGAAACAGCTGATCACAGCAGTCAGTTCGTCACTTCATCCACGAAGATGAGCAGCTGGAAAGCCGCTGAGATCCGGGAGATGCTAGCGTCTCCTCGCTCTCTGTAGCTGTCTTGGTTGTCCGCTTGTTGTTGTAGCGGCGAGCTAATAGCGGTCGATACTTTCAAATTAAAAGCCCCCCACTAAGAACCCAGTTCTAAACTCTGATGGGGTGCAATGTAAAGCTCTTATTTTGAAGACAAATTCGACCTGCTTCTCTTCACGCCCAACTTCCTGCTTCACGTCACGTCACATGTTGACGCCTACCAGAGGAGGAAAAGTGGAGGCTGTTTGGAAAAGGAGGAATATTACACCTCCGTTTTAGAGAGACAAGGCGGCACATTGCAGCCTTTACCTTGCTGCAGATGTGCCACCTTTTCTATCTGAAAGGGGCTTCTGTCAGCCGGTTGCTCATTCTTTACTAAAACTTCTTGGCACTTTTCTAAATCCACTATTTGAATAATGGAAATGGGCATAAATGTAATTTAAAAGATGTTTTTTTCCTGCAGAGTTACATTTCTGCACTGTGACTGAGTGGAAACTGTGACAGCTGAGCTCGTTTCTTTCCTTGTCCTCTCCCCTCAGACTCTGGGAGTCTCTGGGTCTTGAGTTGGTCCCGGAGCTCTGCTCCCTGCTGATCGGAGACGTCACCCACCACGAGGAGGCCGTCCGATCCGCCAGCGCCGAAGCTCTGTCGAGTGCCGTGTCCGAATACAGAGACCAGTCTGCCACCGTGCTCGGCCAGCTCACCGAGCTCTACCACCAGAAGCTCTATGTGAGGCCCTGCATCACAGTGTTACTCCTCCAGCTTCAGTACCACCGGTGGATGAAGTTGATCTCAGAAACAAAAGGCTGATAGTTTGTTTGTTTTTTCAGAGACCTCCTCCAGTGTTAGATGCTCTGGGCAGAGTCATCTCTGAAGCTCCACCTGACCAGTGGGAGGCCAGGTACACCTCAGTGTTTGTTTTCAAAGATGAGATAAAATGTTTTCAGAAGAAATATTTGGATGAGCTCCAACAGGAGGAGATAAGACGCCAAAAAACTGTAGTGCTGACGACAGAAACACGCAGGAAGATGCTCGCCTACTTGTATCTGTGTTATTTTGAGAACTCTTTCACACTTCTTCGTCAGGTGTGGCATCGCTCTGGCTCTGAACAAGCTGTCCCAGTACCTGGACGAGTCTCAGGTCACCCCTCTCTTCCTCTTCTTTGTTCCCGACGCTCTTAACGACCGCCACACTGAGGTGCGGCGCTGCATGCTGGACGCCGCCCTCGCTGCGCTCAACACGCACGGAAAGGTAACGTTTGCTCCGATTCTTTCAGCCTGTACATCTGCGCGAGTGTATTCTATATGGCCATTTATATCTTGCACCTGCTTTGTGTAACAGGACAACGTGAGCTCCCTGCTGCCGGTGTTCGAGGAGTTTCTGAAGAACGCCCCCCAGGACGCCAGCTACGACTCCGTCCGTCAGAGCGTGGTGATTCTCATGGGCTCCTTGGCCAAACATCTGGACAAAAATGACCCCAAGGTCAAACCCATCGTGGCCAAGCTCATCACTGCGCTCTCCACACCCTCACAGCAGGTAAGCAGCGTGTCTTTGCTTTAACTTTAACTAGTTTTAATAGCATTATTTTTAGACTCAAAGCTCAGTTGCTCTTTATTCATTGCACAGAATTGAACAACATTATCTCATGCGGTGTGTCGTCCCTCATCAGGTCCAGGAGTCTGTGGCCAGCTGTTTGCCTCCTTTAGTCCCGGCCATCAAGGAGGACGCTGCAGGGATCGTAAGGAACCTGCTGCAGCTGCTGCTGGAGAGCGACAAGTACGCAGAGAGGAAGGGAGCGGCGTACGGACTGGCCGGCCTGGTCAAAGGTCTCGGGATCCTGGCGCTCAAACAACAGGACATCATGACCACGCTGACCGACGCCATCCAGGACAAGAAGAACTTCAGACGGAGGGAAGGTCAGTGAAGTGTTAATTCACACCAACATCTACTGTCACCTCAGACTTCAGCAACAAAAAGTATTTTTTGGTTTCATGAGGTAAGAAAGCATTGACCGGATGTTTGTCTCTCTTAGGATCGCTGTTTGCCTTCGAGATGCTGTGCAACATGTTGGGGAAGCTGTTTGAGCCGTACGTGGTCCACGTGCTGCCGCACCTCCTGCTCTGCTTTGGAGACGGAAACCAGTATGTCAGAGAGGTGAGCAGGTAGATCATATACCTCAGTCCACTGGCGTATCTTTCATAAATGTTTCATCAAAATGTCCTGCTTTATATTATAAGATGTTTCTCTGCACCATCGACAGTTTTTGAGTATTTACATTAAAGCCTAATGATGTGGGCGTAACACCTGATCTGAGAAACTGTTGAATCATTTCTGTCCTCGATCAATCCTTGAATAAGTGTGTGAAAATGTGGAGTATCCCTGTCTTACGTTCTTACCCCCTGCCTTCTCTTCCACCAGGCTGCAGATGACTGTGCCAAGGCTGTGATGAGGAACCTGAGCGCCCACGGGGTTAAGCTGGTTCTTCCCTCCCTGCTGGTGGCTCTGGAGGAGGAGTCGTGGAGAACTAAAGCCGGTGAGGAGCCTTTAGATGCACAGGACTCTCAGGATGATGATGACAATAGCCGTTTTTATTCTGGGCAGTAAGCCACCAATCTGCCGTCCTTTTGGTGGCTCGCTCCGCGGATTTAGACAGAAGGCGGCAAATTGGTGGTCTGTTTTGTTCCACCAGTTTTGCCCCTCGGAGGGTAACGTTACACTTATTTGCGCCTCCATTGCTGTGTAAATCCGAGGCGGCAATGTGGTGGCAAATGCTGAGATGGGCGGAGGTGTGGATGACGTGCACTGCTGCGCACCCACAGCCGGGAGTTTTAAAACCAGGAAACAGCTGATCACAGCAGTCAGTTCGTCACTTCATCCACGAAGATGAGCAGCTGGAAAGCCGCTGAGATCCGGGAGATGCTAGCGTCTCCTCGCTCTCTGTAGCTGTCTTGGTTGTCCGCTTGTTGTTGTAGCAGCGAGCTAATAGCGGTCGCTACTTTCAAATTAAAAGCCCCCCGCTAAGAACCCAGTTCTAAACTCCGATGGGGTGCAATGTAAAGCTCTTATTTTGAAGAAAAACTGCGAAAAATTGTCCCATAAGGAATGAATGGGACGGGGTCAAAAAAGTCGCAAAATCATCGACGTTTTTCAAACATCTCCTGCTCTGGCAGACTTTGACCTAGAGACACCATTCAAACTTTAAAATGTAGGCACAAGTCTTATCTATTTGAGTTGTATTTGAACTTTCTTTCTACGATGTTTAGTTTTTGAACGGTGACCCTTAATTGATCGTGAGTGATTTAGAAAAAATTCAGAAAAATTCAGGATTTTCAATGAGTGTGTATTGCGGAATGTTCGCGCAGCACCAACTGGCAGAGTGGGGGAGCCTGGAAAAAACTCTCCGAAAATGTTTCTTTAGATGACGATCCTAGCCACAGATTTCACACTACAATAGTGATATTTTCCAAGAACGTAGCCACACTTGTCTTCTGTCTGGCAACGTGTCCACTTTATCGGGAGGATGTACGGTTTTTGAATTATCTGCGTCTAACCGACACAAACTCCAGCAACTGCCCCATAAGCCCCAATGTTAAACGGGAAGAGGATTTTGGGAGAAAAGCAGAAACTGCCCTGCTTCTCTTCACGCCCAACTTCCTGCTTCACGTCACGTCACATGTTGACGCCTACCAGAGGAGGAAAAGTGGAGGCTGTTTGGAAAAGGAGGAATATTACACCTCCCTTTTAGATAGACAAGGCGGCACATTGCAGCCTTTACCTTGCTGCACATGTGCCACCTTTTCTATCTGAAAGGGGCTAATAATTGTGACTGTCCCTGTATTAAACCTCTTTGTGACCCCGTCCACATTCCTCCAGGCTCGGTGGAGTTGCTCGGCGCCATGGCGTTCTGTGCGCCCAAACAGCTGTCGTCCTGCCTGCCCAGCATCGTCCCCAAGCTGACCGAGGTGCTGACCGACTCCCATGTGAAGGTGCAGAAGGCCGGCCAGCAAGCGCTCCGACTGATCGGCTCTGTCATCCGCAACCCCGAAATCCTGGGTAAGTGACTCTCAAGTGACTTCACATCAGAACTTATCACATCAACGATCAGGAATTGTAGTTGCGTGTGATGAAGGATGTGCAGGTTTACAAATCGTTGTTGTTCCCCTCTCAGCCATCACCCCCATCCTGCTGGACGCTCTCACCGATCCGTCCAGGAGGACCCAGACGTGCCTGCAGACGCTGCTCGACACCAAGTTCGTCCACTTCATCGACGCCCCGTCCCTGGCCCTCATCATGCCCATCGTCCAGAGAGCCTTCCAGGACCGCTCCACCGACACTCGCAAGATGGCTGCTCAGATCATCGGCAACATGTACTCCCTGACCGACCAGAAGGTACACGGCGTTGACTGAATATCGGAGTGAACTACAAACAAAATCAAACCTGTAAATGTTTTGTTTCTGATGTAATCCATGTGGTTGTTTGTAGGACCTGTCCCCGTACCTGCCCAGTGTGATTCCTGGACTGAAGGCGTCTCTGTTGGACCCGGTGCCTGAGGTGTGTTTAGTGACAGAAGCACATTTTCTTTGCCCTGTGTGTGTGTGTGACGTTGAAGCTGCAGCTGCTCCTCATCTCCTCTCCAGGTCCGTACCGTCTCAGCCAAAGCCCTGGGCGCCATGGTGAAGGGGATGGGCGAATCCTGCTTCGACGACCTGCTGCCTTGGCTCATGGAGACTCTGGCCTCCGAGCAGAGCTCCGTCGATCGCTCCGGAGCCGCGCAAGGTCGCTTCTCCTCCACTCTGTCGCTGTGTCGTTTCTGTTTTGCTTTTTTATATCGCTCGCTGAATGAATTTGTGTGTCGGTGTCTTCAGGTCTGGCAGAGGTCATGGCCGGACTCGGAGTGGAGAAGCTGGACAAGCTGATGCCAGATGTGGTGCAAACAGCCAGCAAGGTCGATATCGCGTCCCACGTCAGAGACGGCTACATCATGATGTTCATCTACCTGCCCCTCACCTTTGGAGACAGGTTTACTCCCTATGTCGGACCCATCATCCCCTGCATCCTCAAGGTACTGTTAGGACCAGAAGGTTTTGTTGGGTAAATGGACAGATTCCGATGAGAACTTCTGTATTCTCAGTCCTCGCTCTCCTCTCTCCGTGTTTCCCACCACAGGCTCTGGCTGATGAGAACGAGTACGTGAGAGACACGGCGCTGCGAGCCGGCCAGCGGATCATCAGCATGTACGCCGAGACCGCCATCGCGCTGCTGCTCCCTGAGCTGGAGCAGGGCCTGTTCGACGACCTGTGGAGAATCAGGTCAGATTTAAATGCACAGATACACATTAATGATTGATCGAATGTCATTCTTATACTGACTAGTTGTGCGTCGGTGTCGTTGTCGGCTGCAGGTTCAGCTCGGTGCAGCTGCTCGGAGATCTGTTGTTCCACATCTCTGGAGTGACAGGAAAGATGACCACAGAAACTGCTTCTGAGGATGACAACTTTGGAACAGCTCAGTCCAATAAAGTATGAAGACAAGAAACCCCTCTAGTTAAAGTTGTCTTTCTCTTCTGTCTCTATCATTGCTGACCTTCGACCTTTTCTCTCCCAGGCTATCATCGGAGCTCTTGGAGCTGAGCGGCGTAACCGCGTCCTCTCCGGCCTGTACATGGGCCGCTCAGACACTCAGCTGGTGGTTCGACAGGCTTCCCTCCACGTGTGGAAGATCGTGGTGTCCAACACCCCCAGAACTCTTCGAGAGATCCTCCCGACCCTCTTCACTCTGCTGCTGGGCTTCCTGGCTTCCACCTGCCCCGACAAGAGAACGGTATGTCTCCTTTTAACTTTGTGAACCCGCTCCTGGTTGGCGACTGGCAGCACTGTTTGTTTCTAACACCTGCTTTGGTTTTTAGATCGCCGCTCGGACGCTGGGTGATCTGGTGAGGAAGCTGGGAGAGAAGATCCTCCCCGAGATTATTCCCATCCTGGAGGAGGGACTGCGCTCCGACAAGAGCGACGAGAGGCAGGGAGTCTGCATCGGTCTCAGCGAGATCATGAAGTCCACCAGCAAAGACGCAGTGAGTCACGATAACACACACGTTTCTCCGTCACTTTACAAGCGTGTAGCATCATAGTGAGGGGGGGTTGAATGAGAAGAAGATTATAGACGCCCACAGCAGAAGATGCACCAGAAAGATTGGAAGTCATGGGTCAGAGTCAAAGTACTGGAGTAACCTGAAGGTGTTTGTGTTGTAGGTGCTCGTCTTCTCCGAGTCGCTGGTCCCCACAGTGAGGAAGGCTCTCTGTGACCCTCTGGAGGAGGTCAGAGAGGCTGCGGCCAAAACCTTCGAGCAGCTTCACGCGACCATCGGTCACCAGGCGCTGGACGACATCCTGCCTACGCTGCTCAAACAGCTGGTGAGGGACACAACGAGGAGACACAGGGTCATTCCATGAAATCGGTGCCTTTTCAACTTTGAAAAGTTAAAATTTAAATTATATTTAATTGCTATTTTTTCAGTAGCCAGGAATTAAAGAGAGTTTAAAATGACAAGAAATTATATTGTGCCATCTCAGCTATGGAATTTCATATTTTATAACTGTTTTAGTCAAGTCCTGTTACTGGAAAGGTAACAGGGTTGACAGTAACAGGGTTGACCATTTCAAGCTAATTTGCCCATTGCTAGCTAAAACAAATGTTAGCTAAAGCACATGCTATGTACTTTGAAAGGAAATTACATGTACATATTGATTATATTATGAGAAATAAATAATTGTTTGGATTTATATGTTAAAAAATGGTAACAGGGTTGACGTTGTATGCTTGTCCCCCTGGTTCAACCTTGAAAAAACATCAAAAATAGCACATCAGAGATGAGCAAAACTTACTTGTCACTGAGCTGTTAGCATCCTGGTTCAGAGATGATGCAACCTCCTGTAAATCATGTCAAATCTAGAATGTACTGTTATTTTGATAGGGTTTTTTGGTTAGGGTAACAGGGTTGACATAAAATTAGGGGACACCGATAAATTGGTAAATATTTATTACAATTAATATATATTTTTACCAAAAACACTGTTTCACAATAAGATCATACTTAAAACAATATGTAAATGTGAACATTTTAACATTTTGCCAACATTTTACAAATTAAAAGTCCTGCTGACGTACAACAACAACAGTGAGGGACAGGCCAAAAACCTCACCCTCATCAGCTTAACAATCATTTTTATTATTTAAAATAATATTTAATTGATTTTAATTTGATGTTTTATTGAGGAGAGAAGACATGGTAATGTTATATTTTCAAATTACATCTTTGTTTGTTGTTACTGTAATTTTATGACTGATAATTTCTTGGGGACACAAAAGGCACCGATTTCATGGAATGACCCCACAACACTGGTCGGATAGCATTCAAAAGTTTTCAGTCCGGCTTTTAATACGCTCACTGTCTTTTCTCAGGATGACGAGGAGACAGCCGAGTTTGCTTTGGACGGCCTGAAGCAGGTCATGGCGGTGAAGAGTCGATCTGTGTTGCCTTACCTGGTTCCAAAGGTAAAGTGTCACAGCTGAGCTTTCCTTTTTTTTTACGCCTTGTTATTGTGACTGGCTGCGTCTGACTGAAGTGAATGTCCTCTCTGGTCCCACCAGCTGACTGCTCCTCCCGTGAACACCCGTGTGCTGGCCTTCCTGTCCGCTGTGGCTGGAGACGCTCTCACACGCCACCTCGGGGTCATCCTGCCCGCCCTGCTCTCCTCCCTCAAAGGAAAGCTGGGAACAGAGGATGAAGCCCAGGTGAGACTAGCTCACCTCACAAGCTCAAATACCCCCGTCTGCTCTTGTGTTTGACCCTTCCTCACCCCCGTGTGTTACCTTTGCTTCAGGAGTTGTGCAGCTGTCAAACAGTCATCCTCTCAGTGGAAGACGATGTTGGCCAGCGGATCATCATCGACGACCTGCTGGAGGCCTCGCGGGGCGCCGACTCCGGCCTCAGACAGGCTGCCGTCACCATCCTCAACGGCTACTTCGCCCGCACCCGCCTGGACTACAGCGCTCACACTCGCACCCTGCTGTCAGGCCTCATCCGCCTCCTCAACGACTCCAACCCAGAGGTCCTGGCTCAGAGCTGGGACACCATCAACTCTATCACCAAGGTGCGTTAACACCAAAACAGATCAGCGCTTTCATTCTTTCTTAATGAACCCGTACATGTGGCCTAACTTTTGGTATTTCCTTTGTGTAGAAACTGGATGCGAGCAGCCAGCTGGCTCTGATCGATGACCTGCATCGAGACATCAGATCAGCAGCTGCAGATGTCCGGGGCCAGCACCTGCCTGGATTCTGTCTGCCCAAGAAGGTAAGAAGTGAAGATCGGGACCTTATTACAGCGTAGTGGTTTTGTTCTGGTGTTTCTAGCTTTTAAGGCCCCCACACACCGGCTCCGACGACTTCCTTATCCGACCACTCCGTCGGATCTGTTTGGTAGAAAAGTCACATTGAAACACACCGCCCCGGCTACACAGCAGCGTATACGTTCTGCGCCTGCGTGAAATGCAATAAGTCTCCTAAACATCGGGTGGCGCTAGTCTCGTGCCAGTCACCCAAAACATAAAAACAGGAAATGACAGAGCGGAGTGCGGACCGTAGCTTATCAGAACAAAGCACACACAGTGTTAGCTCAGCATTACTTGCGTGATGTTGTATTACGGTGGTCTCTCTTCCACCAGGGCAGCCAGCTGCTCCTCAAAGTCCTCGGTCCACACAGCCATGGCTTCCAAACATACGTTGGTTTATCCCCAAAATAACGAACGGTGAAGTGTTGTTTGTAACTCTGTGCCGTCTCTGTTTATGTGGTTTGTTTACCATCGTCACTTCCGCCGCCCCTCCCACACACCGCGCTGATTCGCTGGCACACCGCCAATCAGAATGGTCACTGAACAGCTAGCTAGCAACCAATCAGAGTATCCGTCCTCGCGCGTTCTGTCGCAGCTCCGACAACAGCTGAACACACCGAACAGAGCAGCTCCCGAACTCGTCCCACTCTCTCCTAACGCTTCAGACGTCCGACGTTTGAGCCGGTGTGTGGGGGCCTTTACAGAATCCTCGTGTCTTGTTGAGCTCCTGTGTTGTAAGAGGGGTTATAGGTTTGCACCAGTGACCAGTCACACAGAAGCTTCTGCAGTTGTCCGCTGAACACTGCAACACTCTTCATCATGTTCTCGTTTCCGCAGGGTGTGACCTGCATCCTGCCTGTCCTGAGAGAAGGCGTCCTCACCGGCAGCCCCGAGCAGAAGGAGGAGGCAGCTAAAGCGTTAGGAGGGGTCATCAAACTGACCTCGCCCGAGGCGCTGCGGCCGTCTGTCATCAACATCACTGGACCGCTCATTCGTATCCTGGGAGACCGCTTTGCCTGGACGGTGAAGACGGCTCTGCTGGAGACTCTCACCTTGCTGCTGGCGAAGGTCTGCACCTGTTTCTCCCCATTAGACGTGTAAAAGGCTAAAAACTGTCCGTCATCAGTCAGGAGGCTCAATGTGTGGCTCTCTCCTCCAGGTGGGCATCGCCCTGAAGCCCTTCCTGCCTCAGCTGCAGACCACCTTCCTGAAGGCCCTGCAGGACTCGAGCCGTGCGGTGCGGCTCAGGGCTGCCGAGGCTCTGGGCCAGCTGGTTTCCATCCACACCAAAGTGGACCCGCTTTTCACCGAGCAGCTTTCTGCCATCCGCAACGCCGAGGACTCAGGAGTCAGGTGAGCAGAGTGACACTAGCCGTTTTTATTCTGGGCAGTCAGCCACCAATCTGCCGTCCTTTTGGCGGCTCGCTCCGCGGATTTAGACAGAAGGCGGCAAATTGGTGGTCTGTTTTGTTCCGCCAGTTTTGCCCCTCGGAGGGTAACGTTACACTTATTTGCGCCTCCATTGCTGTAAATCCGAGGCGGCAATGTGGAGTTTTAAAACCAGGAAACAGCTGATCACAGCAGTCAGTTCGTCACTTCATCCACGAAGATGAGCAGCTGGAAAGCCGCTGAGATCCGGGAGATGCTAGCGTCTCCTCGCTCTCTGTAGCTGTCTTGGTTGTCCGCTTGTTGTTGTAGCGGCGAGCTAATAGCGGTCGCTGCTTTCAGATTAAAAGCCCCCCGCTAAGAACCCAGTTCTAAACTCCGATGGGGTGCAATGTAAAGCTCTTATTTTGAAGAAAAACTGCGAAAGATTTCCCATAAGGAATGAATGGGACGGGGTCAAAAAAGTCGCAAAATCATCTACATTTTTCAAACATCTCCTGCTCTGGCATACTTTGACCTAGAGACACCATTCAAACTTTACAATGTAGGCACAAGTCTTATCTATTTGAGTTGTATTTGAACTTTCTTTCTACGATGTTTAGTTTTTGAACGGTGACCCTTAATTGATCGTGAGTGATTTCGAAAAAATTCAGGATTTTCAATGTGTGTGTATTGCGGAATGTTCGCGCAGCACCAACTGGCAGAGTGGGGGAGCCTGAAAAAAACTCTCTGAAAATGTTTCTTTAGATGACGATCCTAGCCACAGATTTCACACTACAATAGTGATATTTTCCAAGAACGTAGCCACACTTGTCTTCTGTCTGGCAACGTGTCCACTTTATCGGTAGGATCTACGGTTTTTGAATTATCTGCGTCTAACCGACACAAACTCCAGCAACTGCCCCATAAGCCCCAATGTTAAACGGGAAGAGGATTTTGGGAGAAAAGCAGAAACTGCCCTGCTTCTCTTCACGCCCAACTTCCTGCTTCACGTCACGTCACATGTTGACGCCTACCAGAGGAGGAAAAGTGGAGGCTGTTTGGAAAAGGAGGAATATTACACCTCCCTTTTAGATAGACAAGGAGGCACATTGCAGCCTTTACCTTGCTGCAGATGTGCCACCTTTTCTATCTGAAAGGGGCTACTGACATCTTCAGGTAGAGGATGCTATAAACACATCGCTCTGTTAGATCACGCTGTAGGAGACTATTCTTATATGGTGCAGCTATTAATATCACAGATCCCCATCAATCAATCAGTCAGACTTTATTTATATAGCACCTTTCAGACAAATCAAAATGCTTTAAAAATCCTGAAATAAAATAATGATAAAGCTCAAATAAGATATTACACGTAAAAGTTGACGTAAAAAGGAAATCAATGTTAGTATTATAATAATAATAATAATAACAGTAATAATAACAATGATAATACCAATAATAATCATACTAATAATAATATAAGCATGAAAACCATAAGGTTCTGTTTGCTTTTAAAAGAGGCTGTTCCAGATACACAACACATAATAATTTGTAATGTAACATTTTGTGACCAAAATTTGCTTACGTGGGTAATGAAGGAGAAATAATAACCTACTTATTGAGATCATTTCCACTGATATGCAGAAAATTATAGTTAAATTAACATTTTAAAAATTCATTTTTGCTGTGAATCAACCCACATTTCAGAACCGTTAGTCTGAGGCTGGTTCTGGATCACTAGGGTCCAAAAATTAACCTGAGAAAGTCACAAAATGATGATTAGACACACTTAAATTGTTTCATTTTCAGACTTTTCTTTCTTTTTGTTTTACTTTTCTTGTGAAATATTGCACACGTTCACGTCTTCAGACCTCCGCAGATTCTTCCAATGAAGCAATCTGAGAAGGAAACACACATGAATAATTAATTTATAATAATTTGTGTGATTTGACAATAATATTATGACATATAATTAAATCATATGACTGGACATGTCATTGTTTGTCCACCAGAGAGCGCTGACGAGTGTTTTTCAGCTGTGAGTTGTTCTTCTCAGTTTCTGTTCACAGTTGTTTAAAAACCAAATCGAATGTATTAAAAATGTTTGTTTATTTATGTTAAAAATACATATTTTATATTTTGATATATCAATATCGGTATCTGCTTCAAACATCTAATTTAAGCCAGGCTCTATTTCCTACATGGTAGAAGAGAAGTGGTCATAAAAGAAAGAGACGGGGTTGTTTTTTTTTTTGTTTTTTTTAAATAAAATGATATAAAAGCTGTTAATTTCAGTGCACGGTTCTCGTCCTCATGCTCGTGTCGTGCTTTCTCCCCCCTCTCACAGGGAAACTATGCTCCAAGCCTTGAGGTTTGTCATCCAGGGTGCCGGGTCAAAGGTGGACCCAGCCATCCGCAAGAACATCACCACCACATTGCTAGGCATGCTGGGACATGACGAGGTATGTCGGGAGGAGCAGATGCCTTAGAGCCGAGGAGATTTTCTTTTTAATCTGTGCTAACACGCCTTGTTTTCCCACCCCGGGGCCAGTAAAAAGCTGCTGAATGAATAAAGTAATTGCCCGTGAAACACAGTGTAGACAGACTAGAGAGTTGTTCAGCGGTTTCCTCTGCGATCACAGTAGAAAAACGGAAGTCAGGCAGAGAGGATGTGGTTTTTCTAAAAAAGGTGGTTTAGAGCCGGCGCGTCAGTTCGAGACTAAATGACTGTCGACCTGTCTGTGTCTGGCTGTCTTGTGTGCACGCACGTAGGATGCAACGCGTATGGCATCAGCCGGCTGTGTCGGTGAGCTGTGTGCCTTCCTGTCGGAGGAGGAGCTGAAGAGTGTGTTGCTTCAGCATGTCTTGGGTTAGTATTTATCTGCACAGTAATCATCACATCGATTAATGTCATTAATGTCCCCAGTTGCTGTTTATAACTTGTCCTTCTTATCAGTATGTTCATGCTGACGATTCTCATGATATGTGTCCAACGAATGAGGTAATCTGTTGTGTTTTTTTCAGCGGACGTGTCTGGTGTTGACTGGATGGTGCGTCACGGTCGCAGCTTGGCCCTGGCCATCGCTGTGAAGGCGGCTCCTGAGAAGCTGTGTGGGAAGGACTACTGCGACACTGTGACAGAGACGATTCTGACCAACGCCACTGCTGACAGGGTGAGGAGAGTCTGTAGCCCCTTTAAGTTAGAAAAGGTGCCGCACTTGTCTGTCTAGCAAGGTAAAGGCTGCAATATGCCGCCTCTCTTTTCCAAACAGCCTCCACTTTTCCTCCTCTGGTAGGCGTCAACATGTGACGTGACGTGAAGCAGGAAGTTCCCGTTTAACATTGGGGCTTATGGGGGCAGTTGCTGGAGTTTGTGTCGGTTAGACACAGATAATTCAAAAACCGTACATCCTACCGATAAAGTGGACACGTTGCCAGACAGAAGACAAGTGTGGCTACGTTCTTGGAAAATATCACTATTGTAGTGTGAAATCTGTGGCTAGGATCGTCATCTAAAGAAACATTTTCAGAGAGTTTTTTTCAGGCTCCCCCACTCTGCCAGTTGGTGCTGCACGAACATTCCGCAATACACACTCATTGAAAATCCTGTAATTTCTGATTTTTTCGAAATCACTCATGATCAATTTAGGGTCACCGTTCAAAAACTAAACATCGTAGAAAGAAAGTTCAAATACAACTCAAATAGATAAGACTTGTGCCTACATTTTAAAGTTTGAATGGTGTCTCTAGGTCAAAGTCTGCCAGAGCAGGAGATGTTTGAAAAACGTCAATGATTTTGCGACTTTTTTGACCCCGTCCCATTCATTCCTTATGGGAAATTTTTCGCAGTTTTTTTTCAAAATAAGAGCTTTACATTGCACCCCATCGGAGTTTAGAACTGGGTTCTTAGCGGGGGGCTTTTAATTTGAAAGTCGCGACCGCTATTAGCTCGCCGCTACAACAACAAGCGGACAACCAAGACAGCTACAGAGAGCGAGGAGACGCTAGCATCTCCCGGATCTCAGCGGCTTTCCAGCTGCTCATCTTCGTGGATGAAGTGACGAACTGACTGCTGTGATCAGCTGTTTCCTGGTTTTAAAACTCCCGGCTGTGGGTGCGCAGCAGTGCACGTCATCCACACCTCCGCCCATCTCAGCATTTGCCACCACATTGCCGCCTCGGATTTACACAGCAATGGAGGTGCAAATAAGTGTAACGTTACCCTCCGAGGGGCAAAACTGGTGGAACAAAACAGACCACCAATTTGCCGCCTTCTGTCTAAATCCGCGGAGCGAGCCGCCAAAAGGACGGCAGATTGGTGGCTTACTGCCCAGAATAAAAACGGCTTGTGTGGCACTCTGTTCTCTGACAGTGTATATCTCGTGTCCCTCGTGACCTCATGGGAAATGCAGCAGGCACATTCTCGAGGTGTGGCTGCATTGGGAGTTAAATCTTGTATTTACCATAGGAGGTGCCAGGCTAAGAAATAGTCCCGACAGTGCAAAATTACAAAACAACATTCCTATAATCGAGCATCTGAATCTGTTAGCTGTAGGATAGAAGTAGTAGTACTTTGTTTTAACAACTCCATATTACAGTTATTGCCTTTACATAGCCACAAAGAGATCGTCATACATCCTGTAAATGTCTGATCGAAAGTTTTTTTACAGTCCACATCTCCTCTGCTGTTCCCCTTCATTGTACGTTCATTGCTGCCGCCCTCATGTGTTTCAGTACTGTGCACATATAGTGATCGTGCTCTTCTTCCAGATTCCGATCGCCACCAGTGGGATCCGAGGGATGGGATTCCTGATGAGGCATCAGCTCCAAACCGAGGGACTCTGTGTCTCCCAGCGAATGATCACACAGTTAGTCAAGGTAAAGCAGGAACCGTTGGATTCAACTGACAAATGTCTGTTTACTTTGCTTTTCAAGTAAGGAAGTGAGCGTCGTTAAGTACTAAAATGTTCTTCACCCTGTTAGCTCTGGCTTTGTTGTGAGTGACCGATCAACATTCAGTCGTTCTCTATAATCGGAGCCTGTTCCAGTTCAGACTCTTGTTTAAAACATAAATTAAAGCTGCACTAATTTTTTTCATATTAACAACGGGTGGAATCACAGTGTGAAATGTGTTACAGTCAATGTTCATATTATTGACTACACAAAAAAAAATGGACCGGGCTTCCGGGTCTGAAGTGTGAAACCAAGGCGGATGTGCCTTAAACGTGCATTCTCTCTAATGGCCAGCAGGGGGCGTCTCCACTGGTTTCAAAAAGATGCCCCTACTTGATTGATTTATTACCACAGTGAACAGTTTCCTCATGTTGTTATGGTCTCAAAGTCTTCCTCATCACAGCATGATGTCCATTTTGTACATTGTTGTCCAATTAAGAGTAAATTAAAAGACACAGCGGGGTGTCGCTACCACGGCGTGTCCTCGGGTTCTCAGTCAGATCCAATCAGGACGTCCTCCCCAGCTCCAACCTCTCATTCAAATGCCAAATATTCAGGTCCAGCTGAATCTATTTTAATTTCTACAAAACTCCCAGGAGTCAAATATGAATATGCAAGTGAAGACACGAGCTGCTTCAACAGAAGGTTTCGTGTTGTTGTGACGTCTCCTTGTCTTTGTGACCACGCAGTGTCTTCAGAACCAGTCGAGTGACATCAGACTGGTGTCGGAGCGGGTGTTGTGGTGGGTGTTCAAAGACCCGGCGATGCCCCCCATGGAGGTCGCCCTCGTCAAGCCCCTCCTGAAGGCTCTGCTGGACAACACCAAGGACAAGAACACCAGCGTCCGGTCTCAGAGCGAACACACCATCGTCAACCTGCTACAGCTCCGCCAGGGGGAGGAAACCATGCAGGTCAGACGACGGACTCTCGAATGATTATTCCTCCATGTTTACAACATAAACATGTGTTATAATTCCTGCTTTTTGCTCTTTCTACGATTCAGGGTCTCACCGCCATTCTCGACTCTGCGAGCAACGACCTGCTGTCCGAGTGTCACCGCAGGTCCCTGAAGAAGATCGCCAGCCTCCCAGACTCCAACGAAGAGATAGACGATACCATCCTAACGTGATGGAGCAGGACTGATCTATGAAACAATCTCTGTAGATCCCCGCTGTACGACCCCAGACACTCTCACCACACATGCCAATGTTGCCCTTCGTGAACGGTGGCTGAGATGGGCGGTGTTTTCTCATTTATCCCCCAATAAATTCCTTTATTTCTTTCTCACTTTGCATCATTGTTGCGGCCTTAAAGCCCAATTTCAAACTTTTTTTTTTAATTTTACCTCGCAGGTTATTCTCCTGTGATTAACTACGTAAGGCCAATTCTGTTTTTGATGTTTCAGTGTTTTGCTACTTATTTTACCGAAATGATTTCAGACATTTAAAACGCTGCTTTAATGAAACGACTCCCCCAAGTGTTTGACTTTTATTTGGACTTTGTGTGTGAGAGTTGTACGGGGCGATAGCAACATCTTAATGAAATCCTTCTTATGTCAGTGACACGGTTGTAAAAAGGCAATACAAAATAAAAAGATCTCGATTTCATAATGTAGTGTTTGAAACACTGGAAGGCTGTTTTTTTTATTTCAGGGTGGGGTCTGGGATCATCAGATGTTACTGTAACGCCATAGATTACTCTGGCGTTGGATATTTGCAGGGGTGTAGTGAGGAAGCACAATCATCACTGAAGGAAGAGATTTTACATGTATTTTTATGTGGTTTAGACATTTTGACTATCTACTATAAGCTAATGTGTTGGCACTAATGTAGCATGAATATTTCTCTTCTTCTTATTATGACTTGCAATCTGGTGGGAAGAAAAGTTTTGCCGGGATAATCTTTTAAGTCTCTTATTTTTTATTTTTGTATTTTTTTCAATCTGTGAAACAGGAAAAAAAATTAATGTTTAAAAACCAATTGAATTAATTTTTATTTTTGTTTTATTTTTTACAGTAATTGATTTTTTCATGAGAAAATGGTGATTAATTTTTTCAAGTCTGATCTAAATATTTTTTTTCTTTCGTGTTTAAGACTTGCCCGGTTAATCTTTTCTAGATTCCTTTTTTTAGTTTTTCTGTGAAGACATTTTGTTTGTTTTTGTGTGAAACTGACTGTTATTTGAATGAGAACATTTATTTTATTTGTGGAACTGAGTGGCGAAAATGTTCACAAGAAAAAAAATCCACATTGTTCCACATATTATATTAATGTAATGTAATATTTAACACTTTAAAAATTCAAAAAAATGCAAAAAAAAATTCTAGTGGGAAAATGTTTTCACTCTGAAAAATGATTTTAAAAAGAAGAAAAAGAAAAGATCACTTGGTTTCACACATTTGGATTTTAACGTAACTTTTTACATCTGTGAAAACATTTTTAAAAATTGCTTTCTGGAGAAAAAAATGTTTTTCACTCGGTTTCTTGTGACATTTTTTTCCCTCTCATTCAGCACACAAAACATTTCTTGTGAATTTTTTTTTTCCACATTAACTTTTTTGTGTGTGATTTTAATGTAATTTTTACATTCGTGAAAACATTAGAAAAAAAATATTTTGTGTCTTCTGAATTATTTATTTATTTATTTTCAAATGTTTTCTCAAAAAATTCACAAATTAAGGAACTTAAAAATATCCTGGCAATTTATTTTATTTTATTTTTTTATTTTTATTTTTTTTACACAAGTCATTAAACCAGGAGAGGAAATAATGTCGATCAGATTTAGAAAATAGATCATCAGAATAAGAATAATCATCTCTTGCCTCTCCGGGCTTCCGTAGCAGGGTGCTAACTGTCGTTAAGATAATTTTTAAAGAAATGTGGAGGATGCTGCTGGTCCATGTTGTCAAACAGCGGCGTGGTTCGAGTCTCCAGCCCTTCTGGCAGCATGAACGCCGCACTGGTGCTCATCAAGTGGGATGGGACGGCTGCTCGGCGGAGGAGCCTGCGCAGTGGAGCCGGGTCAGAGTTGGGTGCAGCTCCACCAGAGAAGGAAGCGGAGTTTCCGGCTGTTTGCAGCGGAGGGAGAGGATTGCTGACGCCGCGAAACCCCGAGAAAAACGCCGCCGGCTCGGGGGGCTAACAGTTTGTAGCATCTGTAGCGGTCGTTTTCTTTCATATCGGTGATTGTGGGTTTTTTTTTTTTTTACGAACCGAGGGGGTCGGACAAGAAGACCGAGCAAAGAAGCGGCACAAGGCGGGGGTGAGCCACCAGCTACCGGCATGGCCAGGGACTACGATTACCTCTTCAAGCTGCTCATCATCGGTGACAGCGGTAAGCCGACGCCGGGGATGCGGGACGGGAAGTGGGCCTTGTCGTGTTTTTTTTTTTTTTTTTTTTTTACAAGGAGGGGGAGAAGGAATGCAGCTCTATAGACGCAGTGTGTACTTCCATGATGCGTTTACAAACACATCATCTTTTATTTCGTTCATGCAGAATGATTGGTGAAATGTACACATCCGCCATATTTCTGTGGCGGCGGTGACAGGGCGGAGGTTGTGTGTCCGGGCTGGGCATGTCAGCCGATCAGGCCGGATATCGCCTCCAGATCTATAAAGGGCTCGTCGCTAGAAGATTTTGTGCTCTTGTGCTCACACTCACTGAGACATTTGTTTCAGCCTCACAACAAAGCACACACTGTTCCCCAAACAACATGTTTCTCTCATTTGGCCTCTATTTTGTATCTCTTCTTTTAGCTGTGTTAGCTAGCTAGTTGGAAGTTTGGTTGTATGTAGCTAGCTGTTAGCTAAGGTTAGCTGAGAAGCTAGTGTTTGGTAGCAGTGGAGGGTCTGTCTACGCAAGCTAAAGATAGCGTGTTGTGTTTGCTGCTTAGTGTGGGGTCAAGTGAAGTTACTGAAATGCATTTTGTTATTCAGCTGGCTAGCATGATAGAGCTAGCTAGCTAGCTAGCTGCTTTAGTAGTGGAGGAATGCTGCACTGCAGCCTGGTTTGCATCCAGCCGGTCAAACTATAGTGAAGTGAGACTGACACAGTGGTTAGTATCAGCTGTAGTATCACTTGATGATGTGCGTCTGTCTGCAAAGATCCTGAGGCTCAAACACTTCTCATTGTGTCGTGTTTAGCCTCCTTTTATTATGCTAAATCAAATGACGTAACACAGCCACAGTAACAGGTAGATGTATGATGTAAATGTGTGTACAATCAATGGGGCTTGCTCTTCTTGCAGCTCCACCCTCAACAGGAGCATAGCCTCAGCCTGCAGGACCTCTTTGTGGGCCATGATCTTTGGGTTCATTGACAGCTCCGATCCTGGCACTACCCCATCAGCTGAGGGCAAGGCCTTCACTGCCATTCACACACAGAGGCCAGTGTCCCCTCAGCTGCAGCGTGGAAGACCAACTGTATGAGATTTATTTTGGGAAAGATGCTCTGACCTCTGCCCCCCCTCCTCAGCTGCATGCAGTCAGATCTGCTGCTAACAGACAGTCCACACAAGCTGCACCGGGGGCTGAGTTTTATCACTTAGCTGCACTTGTTTAGCTTCTGACCCGTCACAGTGGCACATCTGCTCACGGAGAGAGGTTTGACTCTTGCTCAGTGGTGTAACACAAAATTCCAGGCCACAAAAGTGTTAAAGTGTCACCAAGGATGCCTTAGAAATTTAAATTCTAAAGATGATGGTGTTAGTTTGTTTTTAGCCGGACGGCAGGAAGGCACAGAATAGTAAAGCTTCAAAAGTACAAGATGACTCTTCTCCTTTGAAGCTTTGCTTATTGTTTGTTGAACTCTGCAGCGTGAACCTCACAGGAACCTGAGAGCTTTTATGTGGGGACCAGTCAAACATGATATGACAATAACACAATAGGTAGGCTTCAGGTTGAGTCCCACCCCAGGCTGGGTGGCAGTCACTTCCTAACTTCCAGCTGCAACCTGAGCACTGATCTGTTGAAGACACCACACTGATCTCATACATTTTCATTTTTTAAATCAGTCCCCTTCTCCCTCTGCTTTCTCCTCTCCTGTCATCAGTTGTGTGTCTGTTATTTCTTCCTAAAAAGCTATTTATTATGCGTGATAATTTTAGGTTCCCAGACAGATATATTTGTTTCTTTTGATGGCTTTGCCTCTGTGGCTTTGGTGCAAGCCTTCGCAACTGCTGCTGTTGCACTGATTAAGCCTCTGTAGCGTCGTCAAAATGCTTTACGTGAACGTGTCGGATGCAACAGGTTCACGTTTGTCTGTACATCCTGAAGAACTACAACTTTAGGTACAGCAACTGTCATGTTTGACATCTTGTTGGAGGTTTGCAGCTAGGCTTGAGAAAAAAATATCGATTCCTGAATGATGTTTTAATAAAAGATTGCATTACAAGTACACGTGGTGTCCCTCGTCTCTTGGTTTTTCCTTCATGCCTTGAGACAGCCAATCATCAGTGCTGTTATATCTTGTCACAGCAAGCAGCTGCATGCTTATTGGCTGATGAGATGAACTCCTTACGTTTTGAAATCTGGTATTAAATGACAAGACATGTTTTGGTACTCGATTGTATTGACTCGTTTGCAGTGGTCAAAGAGAGGTGGGAAAAGAAAAGTCAACGTTCTTGTCATCACACAGTATTTACTCACAGAGCTTCAAATAAGAAATGACAGAGAATGCACTCGGTTTTTGTCTTGTTTGAAACTTGTTGTGCTCTAAACCTCATCCTGTGCTTGTGTTTCCTCCTCAGGAGTGGGGAAGAGCAGTCTCCTCCTGCGATTTGCAGACAACACATTTTCAGGTACGTGGTTCCGTCTCAGCCGCTGCAGCATCATTTCAAGACTTTGTACTTTCGGTGTCGTCGCTAACTCGATGCCGTGTCGGCGTGCGTGTTCGCAGGTAGCTATATCACCACGATCGGCGTCGACTTTAAGATCCGGACGGTGGAAATCAACGGGGAGAAGGTGAAGCTACAGATCTGGGATACAGCAGGGCAGGAGCGCTTCCGCACCATCACCTCCACGTAAGTAGATCCACACACACGTGGGGCTTCTCAGGTGCAGCTCGTCATTTTCATTTCATCATCTGAATCTGAAACCAAGAATAGCTCTCTGTGGTCCTCAGATTAGGTGTTTGTTTGAGGAAGCAGTTTGTAGACAACTCGAATGAGTCGGTGCTGCTCTGTGAAACTGGATGGAATTCCCCACAGATCCTAATTACAGATGTGAGAGGGAGGCTCCTGGTCTCGTACTGTAGCGCTGCGTGATGGCAGCGGCTGGGCGTCCTCACCCTCGTATGCTCGTCATGTGTGTCACACAGTTCTGTCTGGTGTTGCACAGCGTCCACACCGAGCAGAGAGTCTCTCCACACCTTACAAGGTGAAAACCACTGAGTATTGTCTGTGAAGCCACAGCCTGATGAACCTTTTGCTTCTGTGGTCGAGCTGAGTGTTTTCATAATCCACGAGTCGTTTTATTCTTCAAGCGAAGATGTCAAACATTTGGTGTTGATCTGCTGCTTTTCTTTTGTCATTTGTGATATTAAATGAAGAGTCTTTGGGTTTTGGAAGCGATTTGCAGACGTAACTTTGCACTCTGTGGGAATTGTGATGAGCATTTTTCACATTTTATAGACTCGATGTTCAGCCGTAGTCTGTGGGATGGAGCGCAGTTGTCGCTGCATCGGGTGACATTGTGTTCACAGGATGAGGATAATTGTTGGTTCTCGTCCGTCCGTGTGGATTGTTGATGATGTTAATAAGAAAACAGACAAAACAACTCTGACGTTATCCTTTAAATCCGGACTCCCCGGGTTTTCCCACGCTGCCATTCAGACTCAATCAACCCACATGAATATTGTATTATGTTGCAACACGAGCGCAGAGGTTCCCACCCGTAGAAACACAGATGTCAAACATGTGTCCAACACGAGGCCTGCGAGCTCGATGTGTTCGGCTGAGCCGCAGCACAAAGCAAACAGCTGCTCACGACTCCTGAATGGAAACACTTTCCCAAGCTTTTCAAAAACTGGCCGCATCATTTGCCATGACGCCTGCAGCTCTCAGCACGGCACTGAAGAATATAACCGGATTACATAACACTCGTGTGAGGATTGAATGGGCCATCGGAAGACGCAGCAGCGGTCGGCCTCGAGGTGACTGGCTCTGGATCTGTGGCCAAGAGAAGGCAGCTAATGCAAAATGAATGTGATCTTCAAATATTAAAAATGTTTCTTCTCTACAGGGGAAACCTTTTCCAACATTACCTTGTACCGTGTTCTCTTAACTCTACTACTACTACTACTACTACTACTACTATCTGGGTGGTTATCTGGGCCACAACTAACACATATTTTTGTTGTCAATAAATCAATCAGTCGTCAAAACATTCCAAAACCCAAATACTCTTCCTTTACTATCATAGATGTCAAAGAAAAGCAGCATATTCTTACATTTAAGAAGCTGGAACCAGCAAATGTTTGACAGGTTTGCTTGAAAAATGACAGAAAGGATGAATCGATTTTTCTTCGATTATCGCTGGCAGTCCTTTTCTCTCAAAAATATTTTGTTTCTTTATTCAAATTCTTTGTTTGGTGCTAAGCAAATAAAAGCTGTATCATGTGGAATATTTCTTTGTCTGGTGAGAGTGAATCAGAACAGTTTAGTTCAGGATGTAGAACCGAGAGGAGCTGCTGAGTCGGGTGATGACTCTCGACGTGTTCGTCAGTGCAGGCGACCCATTTTTCACGTTGCATAGTCTTCTCATCCATTGTCGCTCTGAAATATTTATAATTAGCAGCTTTAATGCAGTGTTTCTATAAACTGCACCTCGGTGGCTGGACTCCTGTTGCCGTCGGCTGTCTAAATGCCCCGCTGCTCTGTGGACTTGCCATTTAACTGCCATGTAGATGACATGGGACTGGCTCGAGTGTAATCAATAAAGGAGTAGCGTTGCTGTCGCTGTGTGACGGGTCACCGACTGAGCAGCTCTGAAACCACATTGATGTGACCTACAGCTCAAACTGCAGTCATCTCGCAACACTCGTCTCCTTTTGACTTTGACAGAAGCAGACGGAGGCTTATTAAACTGTCACCGCCCGAGACATGCGAGTGTTTGCGTCGAAGGTCAGGAGAGCGTGTCGGACGGTCGCTGTTACGTAACGTCAAGCGCCGCTGCGGTGACGGAGATCAGAACACCAAATACACCCAGAAAGCTTAAAAATCTTCCTCGGTGCCGACGCTTTAGCCCCCGAGGAGTCCCACCGTCCTAGTTTAGAAGCACGGTGGCCAGACTTTCTGCAGGAATCCCTCCGCCGAGCAGGCTGATTGTTCACTGTGCTCAAGTATGAGTGGCGTGGTGCCTCATTAGGTCCTAAATGAATTTGTTGAGATGCATCATGGGCCCCGGAGATCGGCTCGGTCCACTCTGGCACACTGAGCCCGGGCTGGGAGCCGTGTGCCAGACCAGCCGCTGCCATCAGAGTCAGGCACAAAGTCCAAGATTGTCATAAAATACAGTTTCTAGTGGGTTCATGCTTTTCTTTTGCAGAAACACTCGACTGTGAGACGCCGCCGAGTGATGATTTTTGAGGGAGAAGTCCAGTTTATCAACAGTTTATGACCTTGTTTGTGCAGAGCTCTGGGGCCCCACACGCCTGCTGTGTGTGTGTTAGTTTATGGCTTTCTAATCATGTGTACTGAGCACACACACACACACACACACACACACACACACACACACACACACACACACACACACACACACACACACCTGAACATGTTTAGCCAACCACCCCTGCTGCTGTCTGGTGGCCCATTACTGCTGAACACTGGGGACATGCTCAGGCAAAACACTGTATCCCCACACTGTCACGCCACACACACACACACACACACACACACACACACACACACACACACACACAGTGAGCCTGACAAAAGGGTCTTTGTGTTTGTTTGGATGCTCCCTCTCTCTCTGAGGCCTTGTGCCCTGTTTGAAGCCCGGCTGCAGGTCTACAGTTAAACTGTCAGTCACAACAGATGCTGGTCTCTACTCCGTCACTGATGCACTCACACTGTGTTACTGATGTATTTCAGTGTTGCATTACTGTAGAAGCTGTTTAAACCGACAATGCAGATGTTTGTTTGTTTTTTTATCCTCGTTAGACGACCAGATGTTCACGTCTGGGAATCAAGTCATTGCTCATTTTGTATAATTTACTCATTTTTAAGGGTTTGTTTTTCCTTTTTGATTTAATTTTAAGATCATTACGCTGAGATTTGTCTCTCCCTACCTCAGCGGTCACATCGAGCTTTTAATCAGACGCTGTATATTCTCAGTACTGTACCTGTCAGTCATCCATCACTGAAACCGCCCGTCATGTTTCTAAAGTGCTCATCTGAATTGATTTGAAAGTGGATACCACTTTGACGCTGGTGATATAAGAGTGAATATAATTGTGGGTGATGTGTTTTTGTATACACTTAAATTGTCAGTGGTCAGTTTGCGTTAGCAGTGGCATTAATGATTTAATTGTTTACCCAGACCTTTTAGCCAATCAGCTGTGTTTACATCACTTTAAGCTAACTATTACTATTATTGATCCATTGAGGGGAAGAAAATCTACAAGGCGCTGTCATATCACCATAACACCATCTGTGTTCTTTTGAGCTGACACAACATGAGAATATATTTGTAAATCAAATCTTAAAGGGATATTCCGGTGTAAGTTTAATCCATGGTCTAACACACCTTGACACCGAGTAAGACTCCCCCTCGAGAGGTCAAGTTAGCTGACCGCTAGCTTAGCTAGTTTTAGCAACCTCAGAAAAGACGGCACGATAACAACACACTGCAGCTTATGTCTCCAACTAGAAACCGCCATCAAAAAGCCACAAATAATGGTGAGAACAGCAGCAAACTTCAGCAACAGTACATGTACAGTCCCAGCACACAGTACGAAGCATCAAACATCTGCTAGCTTTGCTGGATTTGTATTAAAAACACAGCTCAACTCACCCTCTCCTCCAGCAGCCTGCCTGTGTGGGGAAGCCCTGACGAGTCGATTACCGAGTGCAGTAGATTTCTGCAGCTCAAGGATGAAAATGTCATGTTTATTACTCCATTACTTCCCTTATTTTCCCTGTCAGCTCTCGATAATAAGAACTGAGCATTCCATGGAGTAATAATCATTGTTATCGTGCGTTATTTTCATTGTTATTTTCTGAGGTTGCTAAAACTAGCTAAGCTAGCGGTCAGCTAACTTGACCTCTCGAGGGGGAGTCTTACTCGGTGTCAAGGTGTGTTAGACCATGGATTAAACTTACACCGGAATATCCCTTTAATTGTTTACTCAGACCTTTTAGCCAATCCTTTCACATTACTTCTAGCTAACGATTTCTACTATCCATCCATCACTTTAAGCTAACTATTACTATTATTGATCCATTGAGGGGAATGGTCATATTTTTCCACCATCTGTGTTCTTTTGAGATGACACAACATGAGAATATATTTGTAAATCAAATCTTAATTTCTGTGAATCACCGAGTTACTGAATGTCAGAGGATGACCGTGTCTCTCTCCCTTGTGCCTGTTCAGATACTACAGGGGAACGCATGGGGTCATAGTGGTATACGACGTCACGAGTGCCGAGTCCTTCGTCAACGTCAAACGATGGCTACATGAAATCAACCAGAACTGTGACGACGTGTGCCGAATATTAGGTGAGTTTGCACCTTTCGTTGTTCAGAAAAGAGTCCAGGGATTGTAGTCACCTTGGCATCCTTGATCTAAAAATAGACGCTACCCTTGGATCGAGTACACACCTGTTTTGTGGGAGAATTGCTCGAAGCTCTGCTTTCAAGTCGCTCACCTTTTTGCAATGTTCATTTTTCAGTGGGAAACAAAAACGACGACCCCAACTCCAAGGTGGTCGAGACGACTGACGCGCAGAAGTTTGCGGAGCAGATGGGAATCAACCTGTTTGAGACGAGCGCAAAAGAGAACATCAACGTTGAAGAGGTAACTCGCTGGTTCTGTTGCGTCTGGCCTCGGACCGATGTGTTTGTGTGTGGGGATGTTTCTGGGACATGCCTGGTATGTGGAGCAGATCAGCTGAAGGTTTGAATCAGGCAGCGTCTCTGAATGCTTTGTAAAACCTGCTGATCCGCTCAATGGGCATCTTCTTTGTACAAACAAACCGTTTAAAGAAATCGTTTTTGGGGAAAAACACTGCAACTAAGAAAAACACTATTTTACACTGACGGTTCCTAAAGCCCAACTCAGTGTCTTCATATTGTTAGCTAAGCCTGTCATAAAGATTTGACATGCACCTCTGTGTAAAGGCAACCTTTAAAGCTCACTAATGCCGTTTTCCACCGGCGCGTTTGTCAGACTGAGCCGTGCCGATTTGCTTCATCATCGCCAGTTTTACTGCTCTGTCGTAGGGCCGAATCTGACGTTCAACCCGGAACAAGCACCTGACTCCCCCCCTCAAACAAATGTGTCTTGCAAATGAATACTCAAATCACGTCTGTGCAGGAAACCTGAGCCTGTAAAAGTCACTGTGTTCAGCTCTCAGTGCTTTTGTAGCTTCTAACTGAGTCTCTTTTAGTTTCTCTCGTCTTGTTTGTACTTTCAAACATCTTCTGTGTTTTCCTGTTTCGTCGCGGTCGCTTTCACACGACAGCATTTCCTGTGATACTGCTTCATAATAAAAGCTAAATGGGGGGGGGGTACGACGGAGTATTAGGGCCATACTAAGAGGGAAAAAAATTAAAAATAAAAAAAAATTGGGGGGAAATTACGAGAATAAAGTCGTAATGTTACGAGAATAAAGTCGTAATAATACGAGAATAATGTAATAATAATACAAGGGGAAAAAAGTCGTTTTAATGAGAAAAAAGCTTCGATAGAGTTCAGATCTGACGTGACCAGCTCAACCAAACAGTCGCCTTAGCCTGAGCCCAGCAGCCGCAACTCTTCAAGTGATGCTCAACATTCCTCATTCTAACGCAGCAGGAAGAGTTCTCATTAAAATTACTACTTTATTCTCGTAATATTTTGACTTTAATCTCGTAATATTTTGACTTTATTCTCGTAATATTATGACTTTATTCTCGTAATATTTTGACTTTATTCTCGTAATATTTTGACTTTAATCTCGTAATATTTTGACTTTTTTCTCGTAATATTTTGACTTTATTCTCGTAATATTTTGACTTTGATCTCGTAATATTTTGACTTTATTCTCGTAATATTTTGACTTTATTCTCGTAATATTATGACTTTATTCTCGTAATATTTTGACTTTAATCTCGTAATATTTTGACTTTATTCTCGTAATTTGCCCTCCAGAATATTTTTTTTCTCTTAGTCTGGTCCTAATACTCCGTCGTGGGAGGGGGGGCTTTTATTGTGAAGAAGTCAGGAAATGAAACGCGTTTTGATATTAGCAGAGCCACTTTGTTAGCTGTGATTCTTTGATAAGTAGCGCAGCTGAGCCGAGCAGAGCCAGGCTGGCAGATGTGATGGAGAAACAGTTTACTAACACGTTAAACCACAGTATTTTTTTTTTGTTGTCATGTCGTCATGCTGAGGTTGCCAGGAAGTGGTAACTTCACAAAGTCACTGTTCTCGGCCAAGAAAGTGTCAAAAACCTCACAGTAGGCAGATTATTCACTCTGTTAGAGCCGGGCGAGTTTCCCCTTTTTACCAATCTTTACCGTTAGCTCAGGTCATCGGTTGCTGCCTGTAACTTCATGTTGAATGGACAAAAATCTCTGTATTCTCTGAGCGCTGAAGGAGTCGAAACACCTGATCTACACCCTTTTTTTCTGTGATATGTTTGAAGTGGCTCACCCCACACGTCATCGTTTTTTGTGCTTCCCCTGCAGATGTTCAACTGCATCACGGAGCTAGTGCTAAGAGCCAAGAAGGAGGTGCTAGCCAAGCAGCAGCAGCAGCAACAGAACGACGTGGTCAAACTCACCCGGAACAGTAAACGAAAGAAAAAGTGCTGCTAGCAAACTCGGAAGCCATCCACTAAAGGCCGGCTGCGTCTTCTCTTCACACACGCATACACACAAGATGGGACTCAGCGCATCTAAATTAAAGAGCAGATGAAGATTTAATAAATATACCGAGAAAGATTTAAAAAAAAAGAATAAAATAAATGGAAATAAATGTCCCCTTTGGACAAACTAATCATGAAGACTTAAAGAAAAAATACAAAATGTACAGATTTTATTAGACGTCAGATCAAGTTTTATTTGGAATTCAGCAGATGGGCACTATTGACCTGAGGTCCTCCTTTCTTAAAGGATCTGCAAGCTGACAACTGACCGCCATAATGCTCCGATTTATATCCACGTAATCCCAATATTCCTCCATCAGTATCTCATCTCTCCTCCTCATTCCACTGCACACGGGACATTCGGAGTCGAGTCAGACTCTGCGCCTGAGGAGAAGGAGGGCTCACCTTTCTCTGGATTTCTTTGTTTCTCTCTAGTTTTATTTTTTTTTGGGGGGGTGGGGTGGGGGGGGTTGTTTGGTTTTTGTTTTTTCTTTATTCGAACGGGGCGTCTGAATAGAGAGCGGAGGTCTCGCCACCTTTCTCCAGTTTCAGCGTTTCAGACACCTGTGTTACCGCGGCTCACGCCAACAGATCATGAACTGCTAGGTTTTTGTTTTATTTGACTTGATGGGGGAGGAAAAAAAAAAATCACACAGATGATGATGATGATGAAGATGATGATTGGTAGATGACCTTTTAGCAAACTAATCCGATGGACAGAACTGGTGACTTCTCATGTTTTTGTTTCTCTCTTTGTCTATATTTTTGCCAAGCTCCTCCCACCTCCTCTTCTCCCCTCTAACCTTCAGTAGTGCTGAGCCAACGTTAAATGATTTTATGTTTTTCTTTTTTTTTAAAAAACAAAAACAAAAAAAATGAAAAAAGTGCGGCAGAGCAGTCGAACCACTCCCGGAGCTCGAGGACGTCAGGCTCTGAAAGCACTGTTCACCGCAGTCTTACGACGCTTTCAGAGTTTGTTTTTAAACCTTTTTTTCCTCCATCGTCTCTTTTTTTTTTTTTAAACAATGAATACTGCCAATATTATAGAAAAGAAAATATTAAGAGCTCAGTGGCGCCTCTCATTGGACTGTTGCCATATTGGCCCCTGGTTGACCAAGAGGCAGGGTGAAGTTGAGTCCTCAGGAAGCGCTCAGGGCTGCCCTCCCTCCTCCCCCTTTCCTTTTTTTTTCCCCCTCTGTATCTCTGCAGGCCTTTTTTCTCCTCCCAAACGCCCACATATCAGCTCCTCTCACCGCCATGACGGACTCACTTCCTGCGTTTTGGGCCATCGAGGAGGCTCTTACCTTGGAAACCTCCAATCCATAGCAGCCTGTGTTTTTTTTGAGCACGTAACACTTTGTTTGAAGGGGTTTGTGAAAGGTGACGCCTGACGTGCGTTTAGACTGTCGAGGGTTCACTGGATGTTTCTCAGCTTGCAGAATATTCAAACGGTCGACCTCTGTTCAAATCTGATGTCATGTTTTTCCTTTTCGCTCTGGTCTGTCACGACCTTGTCCCCCCCGCCGCTTACCTGTTCAACTGAAGTGTTACCGCACAGTGTTTTCGGCATCCATTGGTGAGAGTGTGGCGAGACAAGTGGGACTGTTAACGTAAGAACGACCGGGGATGGACCGCGGCACTGGATCTCAGTGTGTCCGGGCCGGAGCTCTCCTCTCCCTCTCCACGCCACAGGGTTTGCCACAGAGTCCGAAGCAGCGCACAGCGGCTATTACTGACATATGTTTCTTTATTTTTGAATTGGGAGAGTGGTAAATGGAGAGAGCTGTAGCTGCTGGCTGCGCTTCTGTTGGAAACGTTGAGTTTTCCTCCTCTGGGCAGACTCTGGCAGCCGGTTTGGGATCCTGATCCGCAGTGAGAGGTCGCCGCGACCTCCGGGGCCTCGGAACGGTATCAAATCTCACACTTTATGATTTCTATTCATTACGTGTATGTGTATATATAAATATATTTGTGTGTTTATATTCAATATAGAACATACACACATAATTAGCACACCAAACTTGTGCATGTGTCTAACATGCCCCGTGTGCTAAGGTTGAAACACACTCGTCAGCTGTGGTTTGCTGTACACTGGAGAAAAAGAGATGTACTATTCATTTTTCCCTACATGAATTTAATCAGTAATAAACGTTTTAAAGGAATAAATATTTGACACAATGACTGATCTCATTTGTCAGTGCTTAACTTCATTTGAAACCTGTGTCTTTTATTTTTTTTTTTTTTTGCTTTTCTGTGAATAAAATTGAATGGGAGGAAGTGTGTGTTGGTCTTTGAGAAGCGTCTCACTGCTGTGTCTTTTCTTTATTCTTGTTTTATAAGAGTTTAGTTTTCCACACGAGAGCAGCAACACGTTTAAAAAACAAAACACTGACAGTCAGAGACTTGTGGTTTTTAATTGTCTATCGAGAACATGCATCGAGCTGCCATTCAAGGTGCACTTTGTAGTTTTTGGGTAAGAAATTTTGATCAGAAGAGAAAGATTCATTCATTGACTGATTTTTTTTTTTTTATGGCTAAACAATCTTAAACTGTCTTTGTTTTCATGACTGAATAAACAAACTGACCTTAAAGAACAACACAGCTTCTTACTTTGTTTACATGTGGCGGACCCTGCCACCTTTCTAGCTTTGAAACAGTTTTCTGGGATTGATTATTCAGTTATTATTGATTTTTGGTCATAAATGAGCAGATTTTAACTTTAATTAAAGTCGTTTAATGCTGCTGGACTGTGAACTTTCCCCACGACAGTCCAAAAGGAGTCGAAACCAGAAACCAGCTTTTAGTTACACGGAGCCAGAGCCCCTTTAAATATCTTATTTCAAAGGGTTTACATTTCACCCAAACCTATTTGACTTCATTTTCTAATTAAATAATCTTTCTTTGTCTTGATCCATAGAATTCCCTTTCATAAAACCTTTGCTGGGTCTCTGCGTCCTGCAAGTGTCTTTAATTCTTTGCAGACGATGGTGTCATCTTTAGCTCATATATAACGTATAATATAGCGTCTGTGTTTCAAGGCCGAGTCAGTGGAGACGAGCAGATTGTAAAGTATTTATTTGTACAAAAAAATCCCCAAAATGCTAAGAAAATTGCATGATAAATATTTTGAATAGTTTGAAGCATTCTGTAACTGAAACAGTGCCGTTAGTCAGTGGTGAATGGAAGCACTCACGCGGAGCACAATGAGCCCACCGAAAGCACTGAATTCCAAAACAACATCCGACCAAGTGGAGACAGACGAACGTAAAAAAAAACAAAAAAACACACTCAATGGCACGTCTGTCCGTCGCTGCAGCACACACACACCGGACCCACAGCATCAGGATGTTCACCACAGAACACACACACACACACAGCCGACGGTGTCTGGAAAATGCTTTCAATCAGAAAATGAATCAGAACAGTCGTGAACGATACGTACAGAAAAGCAGGAAACAGAAAACAGTATGGACAGAACAGAACATGTTACACTGATTGTGTCCAACGAAAATGGGACGTGAAGTGAGACGAATGACCGTCTGAGTGTGGCAGGACCGACCGGCGTTTAATCCGAGTGGGAGTCCCGGACGATAAACACACGAGCGTGAAGTTCAGTTTTTACGAATCCACTTTCACACTTTGCATCTGTGTCTGCCTGAGGGAGGAACATGTTCTGCACCACGTCCCTTCAGACAGGAACAGTGAACATCCTAATAAGGCGAGATCTTAAAGGGATATTCCGGTGTAAGTTTAATCCATGGTCTAACACACCTTGACACCGAGTAAGACTCCCCCTCGAGAGGTCAAGTTAGCTGACCGCTAGCTTAGCTAGTTTTAGCAACCTCAGAAAAGACCGCACGATAACAATACACTGCAGCTTATGTCTCCAACTAGAAACCGCCATCAAAAAGCCACAATTAATGGTGAGAACAGCAGCAAACTTCAGCAACAGTACATGTACAGTCCCAGCACACAGTACGAAGCATCAAACATCTGCTAGCTTTGCCGGATTTGTATTAAAAACACAGCACAACTCACCCTCTCCTCCAGCAGCCTGCCTGTGTGGGGAAGCCCTGACGAGTCGATTACCGAGTGCAGTAGATTTCCTCAGCTGAAGGATGAAAATGTCTGATTATTACTCCATTACTTCCATTATTTTCCCTGTCAGCTCTCGATAATAAGAACTGAGCATTACATGGAGTAATAATCAGACATTTTCATCCTTGAGCTGCAGAAATCTGATTTGAATACAAATCCGGCAAAGCTAGCAGATGTTTGATGCTTCGTACTGTGTGCTGGGACTGTACATGTACTGTTGCTGAAGTTTGGTGCTGTTCTCACCATTAATTGTGGCTTTTTGATGGCGGTTTCTAGTTGGAGACATAAGCGGCAGTGTATTGTTATCGTGCGGTCTTTTCTGAGGTTGCTAAAACTAGCTAAGCTAGCGGTCAGCTAACTTGACCTCTCGAGGGGGAGTCTTACTCGGTGTCACGGTGTGTTAGACCATGGATTAAACTTACACCGGAATATCCCTTTAACGGTTAACACATCATCTGCTGGGGATGTAACGATACCGCAAACCCGTACGATGACGATAATAATGATACGGTATTTTAAAAAATGACTTGAACAATGTCTTTTTAATAATAAATCTGATGTGCACAGCATTTATTATTCACGTACAATTTACTTGAGGTTTCTTCTGCTTCGTTTTAGTAAAATAAAAGTAGCCGGCCATGAACCACGCGTGTGCAAAAAGTAGCCATGAGTTGTCTTTGGTAATGAATGATTGAACTTTGTGCAGTTGCAAAACAAGACAGCAGCCATCGCATTGGTCTGATTATGTCATGGTTATGGACTGGTGTTAGTTATTTTAAATGTCTTACTTGTTTTAAAGGCTTTTTTTTTTTTCAATTTTAAAAAAGAAGTCGCATTGTATTTTGAAAAACTCTAAATTCTGATTTTGTGTTAACTATCTCATCTTCTCTCTACTCAGTTATATTCATCGTCAGTGCTCCCGTCTTGGCGAGGATACTCACAGAAAACGATTTTCAATCTAATCAAATGAGGCTTTTCTGGATTAAACAAAGTACATTTTGGGTTTCCAAGTTGTGATAATGCCTGCAGACATGTGGTTTGTCTTTTTAGCTCTTAAACTTGTCAGAAAGAACATTCGGACCTAAATGTATTTATTAACAATGTATTTACAAATGCTAAGCTAAGCTAACCAGCTGCTGGATGTTGATCTTCTCATCCAACTCTCTGTTAGAAAGCAAAAAAAAAGCGTATTCCCCAAAATGTCTCAGTCGTCCTTTAACAACTCGACCCTACTGATGACTTCTTCACAACCTGGCAACCCAAACAAAGCCTTTTAACGTATGAAAGGGTGAATTAAAAAGGAGAAAGGATTTAATTAGAAACATACGGAGGCGCTAGCAAGAAATGGTCAACTGAATTTGCAACTCTGGGATGAACAGCAGAGATCCGTGAGGCTTCTTCTCATCGTATCGGGGGATGATTCTGGTGAAGCGCTCGTGAATCTCCGGACCAGCCAGCTGGACCGCGTGCCACACCCGAACAGTCAAATACACACAGACACATGACATTTCCTGCTCGCTGTTAGGACACATGAGAAGAAAAAAAAAAACAGCCTAGAAATAACAACGTACAGGTATATTTCTCTCTAAAAAAAGATTTTCATTCAAAAAGGTATGCATTTTTTTTTCTTCTTATAAATATATCGATTTCGTCCAAACCTATTCGAACTTTTTTTTTTTTTATAAAAAAATCATTCTTTGGGTTGATCCTGCCCAACAAACCAGCTGAGACGACAAGAAGACACCTGCATAGGTTTACACAGCTGAAGTAGACGTGAGGACAAACACAGACGGACGTGAGACGCCACACTGTCAGTCATTCACACTCGCAAAGGTTTCAGGTCGACACACGCTGTGGTACAAAACGGAGTCACGCATGTGTCGCCCTCAAACGGAAGCCCGGCAGCTAAGAACTCAAAGTGCCCATGAAGTATTGAAGCAATGAAAATGGAGGTAGACCTTTTTCTATCAGAGTTGAACCGAAGCAGCTCAGATGTCGATGTTCGGTGGATGTATCTGTACACCAACATGCCTTTTAATGACAGGAAAACTCAACAGGTTATCGATAATAAGCTGGGTTCTCTGATTCGGAGAGCTGATGAGCAGTCTACGTGGTTCTTCCTCCATCTCAAGCCGATGTAAACATTTAGAAATTTGGTCAACTAGGAAGATGATTGACATCATGGAGACGATGTTTTGATAAATGTCTTGAATATAAAATAGAAAGGTGAGCTGTGGAAAAAAGAACGATACCACCTGGACAAACAAGTCTGACCAACTCCAGTCACCCAGAGGTTTATTCAGATGTCGGGGACGAACACGAAGGCCTCGTCGAGCTCGCCGCGGACGGGCCCGACTGAAAACGTGCTGGTTTTTTAATACATTCACTCGGCGCCGGGAGGCTCTGGTCCTGCTCACGTTTGTTTCTGTTTTGCTTCAGTGTGATATGTGAAACTTAACCGTGACGATATGCGTCATTACTTTCAGGGACGAACAGGGTCGAATTATAAAGGGGAATCCCGCTGATTTCACTCTGACTGCGAGAGTCAGTTTAGTTATTTCATCATCTCATCTGTCCACTTGTTGGTTTGTCAGCAGGATAACTTGTGTGGAGAGTCGTTAAGGACACGTGTGAACTCCTCCATGTCTAATTAAGATATTCAGTTGAAGTAGGCCGATTGTTTTGGGGGATGTTTGGAAGTTTTTTGGGGCTAAGTGGTCCAAAAAAGTTTGAGAAACACTGATTTCGAGTGATTCAGTACGGAAGCGTATTGCATTCACTTGATAAATTTATTTTTTGGTTTGTTTTACTGAGTAATTATTTGTGTTTTTCTGAGTAATTTATTTTTTTGTCTGTTTTTTGGAATAATTATTTCTGTTTTTCTGATTAATTTATTTTTTGTCTGTTTTTTGGAGTAATTATTTCTGTTTTTCTGAGTAATTTATTTTTTGTCTGTTTTTTGGAACAATTATTTCTGTTTTTCTGAGTAATTTATTTTTTGTCTGTTTTTTGGAATAATTATTTCTGTTTTTGTGAGTATTTTTTTCTTCTGTTTTTCAGAGTAATTTTTTTCTTCTGTTTTTCGAAGTAATTGTTTTTCTGAAATATCGAGATACTTCGAACTCCCGCGAGAACATCCAACCTGTAACAGACTCCCGTTCTCCCGTGGACCATGTCGTGGACCTATGGTGACTCCTGCCCGCGCATATATAATTTTATATAACTATGATAATACCATCTATATGAGTTAAAGACAGGACTATCTCCCAGTGTCTTAAACCCAGATCAAAGTAAAACTTGATTAAACTGAACAAGTCGGTCATGTTTGTAACCATGAAGTCGAGCTCTCAATGAATGAATGGATCTTCAAATGCTCCGTAAACTCAGGAAAAAAATTAGTCCAAAAAACAGAAAAAAAAAAATTATTCAGAAAAACAGAAATAATTACTCAGTAAAACAAACCAAAAAATAAATTTATCAAGTGAATGCAATACGCTTCCGTAATTCAGGGCCATTAGAGTTCTATATTTATTTAGGCTCGATTGCATCAAAGGGGATTGTTGGGCCTTGGCGGAGGTATGCGCTCTACTGAGTGTCACTCTAGTTTACATAATAATTCTAGATATCTCAACTACAAATGTATAGCGGATAATCTGTTACAAACTTGTGGGATATGAAAGATGTGGACAGTTATGAGGCAGGTAGGGTTGCATTATGGGAAATGTAGGATCTGCTGTTTTGAATCTGAACATTCATTTTCAAAAATTAATGTTTCGGGGTTTGGAACAAGCTGTAAACACCTCTCACTGTTGTGTTCGCACACAGCTGTGCACGACAGGCCAATATTTACTTTTTCTTCCATCTCGCTTTCTGTTCTGGTCTTTATCCAACTCGCCTGGCTCTTCAGCTGATAGATGATCCCACTCTGTTCACAGGCTAGCTGATAACTTTGTCTCTCTCTCCCCTATTTGGTTCTGAGAACGATCAGTTTATCTTATTTTATTATTTTTTTTTGGCTGAAAACATTCCCTGGCGCTGAAAGTAAAGGTCACACAATGAGCTGAAACAGAAAAATGCTGCATAGAGCTGAGGGGAGCTGCAGAGTGACACGTCACACATAGTTATTTAATCTGTTGTTTGTATAAAAATAAGGATTAGTGCAGAGTTAATATTTCCCCAAACTGTATGAAAGTGCAATAAGTATCTCTTTGAAGCTCTCTGATTGGACGTTTGGGCCTGCTGCGACGTCTGTTAATAAGAAAATAAGCGCTCTTTTTGTCATCTGTTCTGTCGTATTTACAGCAAACTTACGGTCCTCACACATCCAGCTGTCGCCTCGTGTTGTGAACATCCCCCGAACAAGTGAATAAACCTGAGAGATCACATGTGGGCCGGCTGCAGCGGCGCCGCTCCTGGCGTCCTGCTATGTCTCGTCATATCCTGCTATCCCCACCTTCTCCCACATTCCTGCCGTGTCCCATACATCCACCCGTCTTTCCCCAGACTCCTTGGCCTGATAACTGGGATGCATACAGTGACAGCTTGTACATAGTGTTCCCTCTCTACGGAGTTGGCAGTGGGCGATAGTAGAGATGGTCGTAGGCACTACAAGGAAACCTTCCTCTCTGGAGGTAAACTTTGTGACCCTGTTCATGATCTGTAAGACCGATAACTTTTTTCTACAAGAAGGGCTGAAGCCAAAGCCTCTGGGGAAGTCCTATTCTTATATTCCTATCTTTCATTGTCACCAATTAATCAGCGAGGAGAAGAGTAATGGGACAGATAAAGTGCAAAAATGACCCCTCCCGAACCTCAGTGTGTGCCGCTACCCGTCTTTGGCTGCGTTGTTACCCCTGTACTGTGGTCTCCCTCGCCTCGCCTCGTCTGTCTCTGTCTGTCTGTCTGTCTGCTGTGCTCAGGGCCAGTCCAATGGGGCTCAGCTCTTTTTGAAAAAAGAGAAAAGTCTCTTGTCCCGGTCGGAGATGCGCTGAGCTCGTCTGGAGGCCTGACCGCCGTGGGCCCTCGACGACCCCGACAGGGAGGAAGGGGCCGAGCGCCACTCGTCCTGATACTTGTCCATCAGCTGCTGGTCAATCACTCTGTGCATGTCGTCCTAAAGCCGGGGACAGAGAAGCGAAATGAGACAAAAGACAGGGGAGAAGTGGGCGCATGGTGGGACGTTAGAGGAAGTCGTCTGGAGATCGGACTCACTGATCGAGTCACCTGTCGCAGAGACGCCACAATCAGCCTTCACCTCCTTGTTTTTGACTTTAGACAGTTTTCCATAATGTGATGCTACCTGGCCTCTGATTTGCTGAGTGGTTATTCAATGAACAACCTTTTTTTTTTGGAATATGTGCAAAAGAAATTAATCAATAAAGATCTGAAAATGTGAACTGCATGTATAAAGGTCCCCACACACCGGGTCCGACGTCGGACGTCTGAAGCGTTAGGAGAGAGTCGGACGAGTTCGGGAGCTGCTCTGTTCGGTGTGTTCAGCTGGACGGCGTCTGATCTGACTGAACATGCGAAGTCGGACGTCTGAGTTAGGACGCCGTCGGATACTCTGATTGGTTGTTAGCTCGCTGTTCAGTGACCATTCTGATTGGCGGTGTGCCAGCGAATCAGCGCGGCGTGTGGGAGGGGCGGCGGAAGTGACGATGGTAAACAAACCACATAAACAGAGACGGCACAGAGTTACAAACAACACTTCACCGTTCGTTATTTTGGGGATAAACCAGCGTATGTTTGGAAGCCATGGCTGTGTGGACCGAGGACTTTGAGGAGCAGCTGGCTGCCCTGGTGGAAGAGAGACCACCGTAATACGACATCACGCAAGTAATGCTGAGCTAACACTGTGTGTGCTTTGTTCTGATAAGCTACGGTCCGCACTCCGTTCTGTCATTTCCTGTTTTTATGTTTTGGGTGACTGGCACGAGACTAGCGCCACCCGATGTTTAGGAGACTTATTGCATTTCACGCAGGCGCAGAACGTATACGCTGCTGTGTAGCCGGGGCGGTGTGTTTCAATGTGACTTTTCTGCCGAACGGATCCGACGGAGTGGTCGGAGAAGGAAGTCGGATAAGGAAGACGTCGGAGCCGGTGTGTGGGGGCCTTAAGTCACTGCTTCCTAAACTTTATAAGCTTTTGAAACTTTGAAATTAAAGCAGGACACTTTATCTGTATCGTATTGTTTCTCGAAGACGTCTCACCTCTCGTCCAAGAGGCTTCTTCAGTTCTAACTAACCGGAGGAAACGTGTGTGGGAGCGTCCTCACAGAGTCGTTAAGGTCACGTGTGAGTCGTTGTCTGTCTGTTTTGCGTCACCAACAGAACAACCCCCTCCACAAACGAGCCTGCTCCTCAGGTCAAGACTCTTTAAGGTCAGCAATGTTCACATCTCGGCCCGAGAAGACAGGTGGTTTTTTGCGAGAGGTGTGAAAGAAACCACGTCAAACTGGAGCGACCGTCGCTGAACAGAGGAGGTTGGCCTATGACATTACTTATCACCCACCTACGGTGCTGGACTGAGTTCCTTCCCCCAGACAGCTTAACAACCCTTCAGCTAATCATAACGACCCACGTGAACGCCGTTTGAGTCAACGACTCAGATGTGACCTTCAGGACTGTAAGGACACTCCCACACAAGTCCAGTTGCCAACGATACAGCACTTAGAATAACCGTGACCTGGACGAGTGAGAGCCTTCATCCACATTATATTGTTATCGTGGTATCAGACTACATATCATCTTGTTTTAAATTTTGGATATGCTTATAATGTTTGTCTTTTCCTGGTTTTGAAGGCTGCACTGAGGTCAAATGATGTAATTTTCTGACCTTATCAGACGGTTCAACTTGTTTTTATTCTTGCCTTTACCCACTTAGTCATTATATCAACATTACTGATGAATATTTGCCCAGTCGGAGCATTTCTGAAGTGATTTTGAGGAGATTTTAAAATATGATATGAACTAAGTGTTGTCTTTCCCTCTTCAGATTAAATCGTCTGAAGGTTAAAAGATAAAAGTGTATTTTTGTGTTGTAGAGATGCAGAAATATGTTTTTTTTTCTGCTTTCCTGTTAACCACTGTTCTGAATCGCATCAGATATATTTTGACCGGACCAACGGGTGGAAGAAGTTGCCAGGTTTGTTGCCACCAGGGGGCTCTGACAAGCTGCAGCTGGAGCCAAATGTGATGGGAGACTACAAATCTAGTACTTAGTATATGAACACACACTTTGTATTAGTGCAAAGGTTAGTCTTTTTACTTTGGATGTCACCTAATATCACTCACACACAGCAGCGTAAATACTACGACGGAGTATTAGGGCCATACTAAGAGGAAAAAAAAAAAATTGGGGGGAAATTACGAGAATAAAGTCGTAATGTTACGAGAATAAAGTTCTCGTAATATTTTGACTTTATTCTCGTAATAGTTTGACTTTTTTCTCGTAATATTTTGACTTTTTTCTCGTAATATTTTGACTTTTTTCTCGTAATATTTTGACTTTATTCTCGTAATATTTTGACTTTAATCTCGTAATATTTTGACTTTAATCTCGTAATATTTTGTCTTTTTTCTCGTAATATTAAGACTTTATTCTCGTAATATTTTGACTTTTTTCTCGTAATATTTTGACTTTAATCTCGTAACATTATGACTTTTTTTCTCGTAATATTTTGACTTTAATCTCGCAATATTATGACTTTTTCTCGTAATATTTTGACTTTAATCTCGTAACATTATGACTTTTTTTCTCGTAATATTTTGACTTTAATCTCGTAATATTTTGACTTTTTTCTCGTAATATTTGGACTTTAATCTCGTAATATTATGACTTTTTTCTCGTAATATTATGACTTTTTTCTCGTAATATTTTGACTTTATTCTCGTAATATTATGACTTTTTTCTCATAATATTTTGACTTTAATCTCGTAATATTTTGACTTTATTCTCGTAATATTATGACTTTTTTCTCATAATATTTTGACTTTAATTTCGTAATATTATGACTTTTTTCTTGTAATATTTTGACTTTAATCTCGTAATATTTTGACTTTAATCTCGTAATATTATGACTTTTTTCTTGTAATATTATGACTTTAATCTCGTAATATTTTGAATTTATTCTCGTAATATTTTGACTTTAATCTCGTAATATTATGACTTTTTTCTCGTAATTTGCCCTCCAAAATATATATTTTTTTCTCTTAGTCTGGCCCTAATACTCCGTCGTAAAATACAGAACCATGCTGCACCGAAGCATTATGACATACGAGGTGCGTCTGTGTTCTCAACAGGTCAGACGACCGACCGGTGGACCGATCTCCTGAAAACCTTCCATTAGGGGGATACGGCTGTATGGAGAGAGGAGGCAGAGGCAGGTGGAGAGAGAGAGAGAGAGAGAGAGAGAGAGAGAGAGAGAGAGAGAGAGAGAGAGAGAGAGAGAGAGAGGGTGGTGCGTCTGGATGTGGTGGTTAATGGTTTCGGAGAGAAAGTGGAGCTGTGGATGTGCGTTTTTTTTTTTTTTTCTCCTGAGTCGGCTAACCGTGGCATGGAATGGCTCAGCATGGGCGTAGTCGGGTTAGTGCAAAGGGGTGGAGGGGGGGTTGAAACGGCGAGATGGCGCAGCTCGTGGCTCACCTCTAAGGCAGGAGGGGGGTACCACAGGGGAGAAAGGGTGGTACGGAAGCTGAGAAAGGCCACTAGATCAGAAACCACAAGAGCCAAACAGTAAAGAGCCCTGAGGAGGCAAACTGTGGGCAGGGAGAAGAGAGAGGAAAGAGCTGCTAGTTACAGATGAGGGAGGGGAGGGAGGGAACGCACACACACACACACACACACACACACACACACACACACACACATACAGGCTACATATGCTTCCTTACTGACACCCCTCACAAGTTAATGAGTGTTTTAGTGTGCGTGATTAAAATACACTAAACACAAAGTTACAGTGGAGGGAAGGAAAAGGAAGTTAGTGTCGTTTCATCCTGACATACGTCACACAACTGTTTCATCTTAAAGGGGCACGATGTAGAAAATGTTCATGTCTACAGTATAAATGAGGAAATAATACAAACTCAGAAGTATTTATCTTTTCCTTATACCATGGTCTGGGGGAATACTCGATTCTGATTGGCTGCAGGGTGTACATTAATCCCTGATATAGTAGTTCCAGTCAAATTGTCTGTTCACCATCTAAATTAATGCGCTAGCTGGCGTAACCATAGCGACGGGAACGCAGTCAAAGCCTCTGTTTACAATTTATTACAGTCCGTCAGTCCTTCAGAGCCTTATCCTCTGAACACCACAGGATGGAGACTGTAACACACAAGCTGCAGAAAGTTCACTTCCCCTCTAAACTTACTGATACTTTGAATCACATAAGCGAATAATCTCACATCCCGTTGGCTGTTCAGCTCTCTGCTTCAGGCTGCGGCCACAGTAACGTTACACACGGCCGATCATTTGTTCGTGAACATCTTGATGTTGATTTGGGGACAATGACATGACTGGTAAGCTAGCTAGTCTTGTTGTTAAACATACTGTCAAATTATATTTACTGTTCGTCAACCGTACGCAATGTTATTGACTTTGAATCTCGCTAGCATAGCGTTAGCTTCCTGGCTCACCGCTGAGCGGACTAGAATATCTCCCGTTGCCAAGTCGTATCTAAGGTCCGTCCTATTTACTGGAGAGGTGAACAACGTTTCCGTTGCATAAGAACCTTACGGGAGGGTAATGATTGTTCCAGGTATTAGTCAAACCCTCAGGCGTTACCAGGGAAACTAAGTTATTGCCTTAATTTATTTTCTTTGGCAAGTGACCATGGTATAAGCGGGTTAATGCCCTACGAAGTCCATTAATTCCTGATTATGGACACCTCGTCGGGCATTATCCCTTACTTAAATGAATAAACAAGCTGCTCTCAGAGGAAAACAAGCTCCCAGAACACTGGTTGAAGCTAGAAAGGTGGCGGGGTCCGCCACGTATAAACACAGTAAAACAGTATGAAATTGTTTTGTCCTTTAAGGTCAGTTAGTTTATTCAGTTTATTCAGTGAAGATCTTCCCCAAAACTACACAGTGCACCTTTAAGTCGGATGATTAAACGTCATCCACGACATCTGCAGCGCAGCTTCATTCATCTAACGACTGCTCAGCTGCTCAGATACACAACATAATGATCATTAGGGGTGTGCTAACATATCACGTGTGACCTTTGACCCACCTGCCAAGCCTCCAGCTGCTGCGACAGGTTGAGCTTCTGCTGGATGGCGTCCAGGAGCTGGCTATTCAGAGACATGATGTCGATTTTACACTTGGCCAGCTCCATCTCCACCGCTTTCTTCCTGCGAGGCACAAAGACACAGCGTCAGCGTGGGACGTCTCGCTAGCGTGACGGCCCTGAAGAAACTCTGAGTGCAGAGTAACATGGAGGCCGACATTTCTGGTTAATCATGCACAGAGTTAGATAAGAGAATTAATACCACTCTCATGGGCGACATTTAGCTTAGCTTAGTGTAGAGGTTTGAAAAATGAACCTATTTGTAGTTTCAGAAAAAGAGACACCCTCTAAATTTCTTTGAGAATATTGTGCTGAATTTAAAAGTTATTTGATATACTGTAAATTGCTTTTTGTTATTTTCTTTGAAAAAGGTCACACATTACACCACCTGGACAGCAGGTGGCACTATAGGCATGGACAATGAGGGAAGTATAAAGCTCGGGTGCACCGCTCATGCGCACTTCAGATTAAATCTATGTACGAGCTGACAGCAGTATCTTGTGCTCCCTTTTCTTCATTGCTCCACAGGTATGTAAATATGTAAAAACCCATCTACTTATCATTTCTAGCATTGTACAATCAGATGAAATGTTTAGGAGGTGTTAGAGGTGTTATCCAAGTTGTAAAAGTGTTTAATACGATGTTATGACGAGTGACGCCAGAGCTAGCTAGTACGGTTCAGCGAAGCTAACGCCAACGGTCGAAGTTCTCTATAACGCCAACGGTCGGAGTTCTCTATAACGCCAACGGTCGGAGTTCCCTCCACCTCGCCGCGATATGTATTGATGTTTTGTTATTTAGCTTTTGTACAGCAACAAGAAACGGTTACATGAAGTAACATGAAGGTACTTTTGTTTTATGTGTGTTCATAATGTGAGCACTGGGCTTGGCTGCAGCCGTGTGTGCATGCGAGTGCGCGCTTGTTCATGTTCATGTAATGGCGGTGTCTGTAAACAGCCGTCCGGTCCAACAGTTGAATGCAGCGTTTCATGCTGCGTTTCGTTTAGTTTAAAGGGTTAGTTACCATAATTTTATTGTTGATAAACTGATTGGTCTAACAAGTCTATTGTGTGTAAAATGTTATGATGAGACTTTAATTGAACATGTGTAAAACCTCAGAGATATGTGGAGTAAAAATGTTAGTAAAACAGATGTGTTTGAGAAAATGCACTTCAGATTAAATCTATGTACGAGCTGACAGCAGTATCTTGTGCTGCCTTTTCTTCATTGCTCCACAGCTCGTTTGCTGCTGGCCCAGGTTCCCCTAGGCCTGAGGCCGGTAACATTAGCTTAGCATAAATACTTTAAACAGGGAAAAGAGCTTGCTTGCCTTTGCCCTCAGGTCACAAATGAAGACGTTATGTGTCGTGTTTCAGTTTGTGATTATGTGATTTCCTGTTTTATTTTGAAGTTTTGCTCTCTTGCTTTTAATTTCCTCTTTTTCTGTGTTCACCTGTGTGTCTTTGTCACTTTGTCTGTTTTGTCTTTTTAGCCATTCAGCTTGGCTCTAATCAAAATAACACCCAAGTTGTGCTAAGACGACCTTTTCCCTAAAACTTGATGTAGAGCGTTTAGATGCATATGTGATGTGATGTGATCCTACTTGGCTATGGCGTCGTCTCTGTCTCTGATAGCGCTCTGGAGCTGCTCGCTGGGTTCTCGGATTTCCGCCATCGTCTTCATCCGCTCGTTCTCCTCCCGGAGAGAGCACATCTCCACCGAGAGCAGCGCCATCTGCAGGTCACGGGGGAGGATGACACGCACTCATTCAACATTCAGCATTCGGTCTCTAACGTCAATGTTGCACCGAGACGGATGTTTCGTTGACCCAGTTTGATGGAAAAAATGACTGACCCGTGTGTGTGTGTGTCTTATTTTGTGTAAATCATGTAAGATGGTATTTCAGACCCAGAGGAGACGGAGTGAGCTGTCCTGGCAGAAAGACGACAAGGTTGAAGCCATGTCCTTATATCGCAAACATCATCCATCACGTCCACACCGGCCACACGCTCTCTGCTGAGGACTACGTCTGCAGCAGTGTGTCGACCGAGTGTTATTCTTAGACGTGAGCGCTCCTTAATGCAACGTTACTCAGCCGAGACAGGCTGGATGTGATGTTGAATTAATGAGGGCTGTCTGACACTTTTCACACGGTGAGCAGCAGAGCCTCGCTGCCTTCTGCTCACTCTGCGACCTCCTTTTTCCACCGCCTCGTCTCTTACGTTACGTTGATGCGCGCATGCTAAACGTGCATGCGTGAGCACATGTCCTGTTGTGTGACTGAAGTCGGTTACCTGGTTGTGCAGGTGCAGCACCTTGTCTTCGCTGCTGCGTGTTTTGTCCTGCTCGGCCTCGTGCAGCTCTCGGACGTCCCTCAGCTCCTCTCCCAGCTTCCTCACCTGCTCCTCCAGAGCCTCCTCATCGCTGCGCCGCGAGCCCTGTCAACACACGACACGACACAGTTCACTGTACGTCTGTTATTATAAAAACGCCTTCAGAGGAAGCATCATTAAAGGGATATTCCGGTGTAAGTTTAATCCATGGTCTAACACACCTTGACACCGAGTAAGACTCCCCCTCGAGAGGTCAAGTTAGCTGACCGCTAGCTTAGCTAGTTTTAGCAACCTCAGAAAAGACCGCACGATAACAACACACTGCAGCTTATGTCTCCAACTAGAAACCGCCATCAAAAAGCCACAATTAATGGTGAGAACAGCAGCAAACTTCAGCAACAGTACATGTACAGTCCCAGCACACAGTACGAAGCATCAAACATCTGCTAGCTTTGCTGGATTTGTATTAAAAACACAGCACAACTCACCCTCTCCTCCAGCAGCCTGCCTGTGTGGGGAAGCCCTGACGAGTCGATTACCGAGTGCAGTAGATTTCCGCAGCTCAAGGATGAAAATGTCTGATTATTACTCCATGGAACGCTCAGTTCTTATTATCGAGAGCTGACAGGGAAAATAACGGAAGTAATGGAGTAATAATCAGACATTTTCATCCTTCAGCTGAGGAAATCTACTGCACTCGGTAATCGTCTCGTCAGGGCTTCCCCACACAGGCAGGCTGCTGGAGGAGAGGGTGAGTTGAGCTGACATAGTTACTGAGGAGGGCTTTGACCCAATCGACCGGGAGTTATGGTTGAGGCACATGTTTGAGGACAACAACGATGATAACGACGACGAGTTTGAAGGGTTTGAAAGTGAGTGGAAGACTGACAACTACCACAGTAATCAGCGTAGTGTTTTCAATCGCACAGCAGGGGGAAAGTCGATTTGCCTGCAGACGCCACACCGCTGCAGGCATTTGATCAGATTTTTACGGAGGAACTTTGGGCGCATCTTGTTACCGAGACTAATAATTACCGTGACCAGGTTCAACAAACTCCAACTCACATTGAGTGCTTCAGGAAGCACTATCGCCGGCACATCTAAGGCAGACTGTTAGTCATTACATTCTGTTCTTGTTCTTTATTTCTAGTTGATTTTTATTTATTTTCTCACTGTTTTTTATTTGAAAATAGCGCTGTTCCTGCACTGACACTTTACTTTGACACTGACAATTTGTGTGTTCACTTTATCTAAATAAACTCAATGTCTGAGGAAAGCCACAGGTGTAAGCTCTCAAATACTCTTTGAATTTTGTTTCTATCTGCTACAGAGGCTGAGAAATCAATCATTTAGTAGCTGTTGAATTTCCAGAAAATCTTCAGGTTTTAGGGGTTTTTCTGAAATCGCCCGTAGGTTTTCCAGGCGTCTTAGGCCTGAATGGGTTAAACTTAAAAACTAAAATCAATGACTGGGAGCTCACGACGATATCCTGGATTAGTGTCTCTGTTTTTTCCCATGATGATACCAATTGACAGTCGATGTGACCGTGCTGAACAGCTGCCAGTGTTTTACCGTGGACTCGTTGCCGTCCAGCAGATTCTGTGTGAGCCTCCGTAGCTCGAGCAGGCTGGTGTGGAGGCTCCCGGTAGGCACATCCTTGGCTGATGACGTCTCTGAGGACTCGTCCATGGAAGAGTCGGTGGACAGCGCCGAGTCCGTGATGTCGTTTCCCCGGAGGTGGGAGCAGAGCGAGCGAACCTCGCAGTAGGCCTCCCACAGCTGAAGACGCAGCTGCACAGACAGGCAGGGTTTAAAAAACAGCACGGCACAGATTTCTGACAGGGATCATCTTCACAATCGCTACCTGCTCTCTCTCCTGCTCCTGCTCCTCCTGCTCCATGCTCTGCTCGATCTCACACAGCAGGCTGGAGGGGTGCGGGGTGAGGCTGTGGAGGCTGTGCTCCTCCGTCAGCTCCTCCAGCTGGGCGCTCAGCTGCCGGTGGGACATCTGGACCTCGTGGAGCTCCAGCTGGCTCTGCCGCAACTGGACACAAGGAGGCAAAACTCGGGACTCAACAGTGCAAAGTATACCACTGATTCTTGAGAAGATAAAGACAAGGGTTATAAATGTATAAAACAATGCGTGCCATGAACATCTAAAAATATTTTCCATAGAAATTTGCCTATCAAAGTTGTGTCCTCTGTTTCTAACTCCGTCAGATTTTTTAATAAACCTCATTAAATCGGGCGATAGCATGGTCAGCTACATCCCTGAGGGTCCCTTTTCATCCTCCTGGCTGTGGTGAATGCATCAACACCACACATGGTCTGGTATGTTTGACATTCTTTGATATTTCAGATGAACAATGTCAATTTTACTACGGTCACAGCTGGAGCACATCAACACCATCTCTCCTTCCATTATGATCCTTTTTATTAAACCATAGTGGATTCAATGAAGTATTTTATTGAGATTATGGAGACAGCTAGCAATAGCCAAGAAACTAGCTAGCTAGCTACAGTGTTTTTTCTGTGGAGGGAAAAACGTGGCATTTTGTCAACTCTCGTCAGGTTTTATGTCTGACGGAGTTGACAAGTCCACCAATAACCGCTTAATGTGCTAACATTATACTATTTTCGAACACAGTAAAGGAATAGAATGTTATTTTAGGGTTTTATCTGCACATTAATGTACATATATAGCATGCAATTACATTATAATTATATACTTTTAGTGTGTCTGACGGAGTTGACACAAATCAAGTGTTTAGCCTGCACCTTTACATGGTTAAATAGCACAGATCTTCATCTACATGAATATATAACTCTAATTAATATAGTGTAAATTTTCAGTCAGCGGTACATGGAGTTCCTGTCTGAGGTCTGACGGCCGAGCTGAATACTTCAAGGAAGAATTTGAGCAAGAATACACAAAAGTACCACAGAACAATCAGCTGAAGTTATCTGTAGGAGTTGTAGCTAAAGATCTGACGTACCTGCAGGTCCTTCTCGTGACTCTGCCTCTCCAGCACCAGCGTCCTCTCTCTGAGGTCGTCCACCGTGTTCTGCAGCAGCTCGTTCTCCTCCAGCATGGCGTGCACCCGGCGCTCTAGCTCCATCTTCCTCTCCGACAGCATCTTAATCTAACGCACGCCATGGGAAAGAGGCATTAACTGGAGGGACTGAGAATGGTTTAAAACTCCTGGTGGACCGGCGGACGGATGGGGCAGCTACAGTTCCTGATCCTAAATGTTGTTTGTTGTTTGTCTCGGTCTGAGGCGAGCTGGGCTCTTACACAAGATTAAAAAGTACTCCCACTGGCCTTAAGAATGTGTGTTGCCTAGCACGGGCGCAGGCGTTAGCTGCCACCCTCGTCTTCAGGAATGTGCTGGTGAAATGTTAGCGTCTCCACAAAAAGCTTGGTATCAGCTAGACTTGTAGTTCTCGAGACCGGTCTCGGTCTCAAGACCACTTTTCCGTGGTCTTGGTCTTGTCACGGCCTCGACAGTCTTTGGTCTTGGTCTTGATACTCTCTGGTCTTGGTAGTGTCTTGGTCTCGGTTTAGGCAGTCTTGACTACAAGTCTACTCAAGACATAAATGCATTCATGATGTAGTTGCCTTTTGTTCTACAGTTTGAATGTATATGTTTATGTATCTGTTCTTTGTGATGTCTGTGTTATATTGTTCTTGTCCCACTGAACTACAGCTACAACTACAACTTGATAAAGTGTGTTATAATTGAGATGCCATTGCACACATCAAGGTGACCAGTTCTTCCTCTTGTTAATGGACAATTTGAAGTACAATTTTGTACTATTTGTACTATAAACTATTTGTATTTTGCATTTAATTTAATGCATTTTTTGGTGCACCTGCGTGCGGGTTCTACAACTCATGCAAAATGGCAAAAAACTAGTCTTTTTTTGGTCTCGGTATCGGTCTGGTCTCGAGCTGAACAAGTCTTGGTCTTGGTCTTGGTCTTGGTCTTGATACTCTCTGGTCTTGGTAGTGTCTTGGTCTCGGTTCAGGCGGTCTTGACTACAAGTCTAGTATCAGCTCACCATGCGTCTGTACCAGCCTTTTCCTGCTGAAGGTCAGCATTGCAACAGCACCACACACTCCTCCTGCATCTGCCCGAGCAGCTTTCCCCATTAAACAAACATCAGCTTTTGTTCATTTTTATCCCTCCTGCTTTTGACCTACATCTGGTAACCTACTTCACAGCGCGGGAGCTTACATGTGGATCAGTTGTGTTCACCACCATGTGCCAGGTTTGGGATATTTTTGGGGGCTGCTATTCTCTCTCTTCATACGTATAGGGGGCCTGAAAGCATTAGTCATCGGCACATGTCATATAGAGGAAACGCGTTGGGAAAAAGTGGGAGCACCCAGACATTGCAGTATCTCAGCTAAATATAGAGCGGTAGCCTTTTCTTCCAATTATAGCGCAGGCTCTGCAGTCTGGGTGTTTTCTGCGCCGCTTTGAAGAGGAGCTACGGGGAAATCTGAATCAGAAACTCTTGTTCGTGCCACATCCAACTGACATCACAACACATCTCAGGCCGTCACATGTTTTTCATGCATGATATGAGGAAACAGGGATTGCATGAAGACATTACGGGTGCACAGCATCGCATGGAAGGGTTGAAAGAGTCGATGTTTCATTCCGCATGAGATTCAATAATTTGCAATAACAATAAAATGTTGCGTTGCCCCGTCATCGACTCATTTAATTGGACACGGGGGGAAGCGATAATGGTGCAATCCTTGTTTCTGTTATTTCACAAGGCGTCGCATGCAGCATGCAGTCGGGCTGACGGACAGCGTTCGGTAACCACACTCACTTCTAGCCCTTGCTGCTCCAACCGAGAGTGAAGGAGGGTGAGGGAAGGGGGAGGAGAGAGATAAAGATAAAGAGAGGAAAATATTTGAGAGAAATTTCACAGCTGCCCTGGAGGAGTAGACACTTTCCCAGAAATTCTATCAGCAGTGGAGGTGATCACAATCCTCCTCTGAAGAACCGGACACTCTGTTTAAAGTCGAGACTGCGTAACTTTCTGAGCACACACAGACTTACGTAATGATATTAGGTGACACTTTTTTTCTTCATCCTTGATCGATTTAATTGGTGAACAGTCTCCCCTCGCTCACCTCTCTTATCTACCAGCAATCGCACATGTTCTGCAGAGATCGAGACGGCTTCTCTGGCGTCGCCTCCCTCCTGTCTGCACGCTGATTGCGTTGAACGCTACTCGACAGGCTACGATTTTAACGACAAGCTTCCTGCTGTCATGAAAACAGAATCAGCCCCCCTCCTGCCACAGGAGCAGGGCCGCTCTGCTGCTCGATAATGGGACATTGAATGTGACTGTGTTTAGTGATGTAGCAGGGAAACTCCTCCTTTAAATGAACAAGGAGGCGTTTTATCACTGCAGATCTGTTGATGCCGAACTGTTCGTTTGAGGAGGAATGTGTCGTTTACTCTCTCAGAAGTTACACAGTCTCGCTTCACTTCCCTCGGGATCCGCTGTCGTCTCAGGTACTCAGGCTTCAAGCGGAACACCAACACCTGCACCTTCCATCTCTTTTGTCGTTTTTGATGGGTGCAACTCCAGAAAGTCCAACTCAATCATCTGCGCTGAGTACAAAGTGATGTGTAAAGGGAGAAAGTGTGCAGCGACGGCGGCTCACCTCAGCCTGTAGAGTCTCTAGTCGTGTCATGTGCTGGCTTGTAGACATACTCTTCTCCCTGAAGTCGTCCCGTAATGAATGGACCTGAGTGGACAGCTGCCTCTCCACCTCTGCAGCCTGGACGGACACAGACAGACAGACAGACAGACAGACAGGACAGAGAGAAATATTAAGTCCACAGTTGCCTTAAATGTGTCTGCTCGTCCTTCAGACAGCTCTGAAACATTGTCGAAAAGACATTTCCCCTTCTGGTATCTCCAAGTGGTATTATTCTCGGTGCCACTGGTGCAAAAGAAAACCGGATCGCTTTTACATTTTCCTCAGAGTAGCAGCTACCAGCAGCACAGAACAAAATGTCTAGAGTTAATAGAGCCGGTAGAACAGACCGGACTGACTGAGATTTTATGGCCGGTGGCAATCTGTCACACCGCGGTGAGGTCTTGGTTTATTTTGTGTTCTGGTCTCGTCACTGCTTTTATTTTGAAAAGTAACTCTCCTCTCGTTTCAGGTCACTTGCCCTTCCCTGTGTGTCACCTGTCTGAGTGTCTCCCCTAATCACCGATTGTGTTCACCTGGTGCTCGTTCCCTCCATGTGTTAAATAGTCTGCGTCTCCCTTGTCTTGTGCCAGTGTGTCGTTTATCGTCTCGCCAGCCTTACCACAGATCTCGCCACCGCCACAGTCTTCTGCCTTGCTTCGTCGTCAAGTGATTATTCCTCGTAAGAGTGATTTTTCTTTGTAGTTCTTATAGCTTAGTGTTGTTCCCTTAGTTTGTTAGCTGTTAGATAGCCGTTTTGTTTTTCCTCCTTTCGGAGCGATTTTGAGTTTACTTAGATTGCTTCCCTTAGCCAGTCCTCCAGTTTTGCGGAGTGATTTTTAGTTTAGCCTTTTTATTGCTAGGTTTTGTTTCCTCCCTTTTGGAGCGCTTTTTGTTATTAGTATTTTATTTTGCCCCTTTTCCCTCCCTTAGTCAGGATTGTTCTTTGCTTTTTTGCCCCTTAGTATTTGATAGCTCAGTTATTCAGAGTAGTCAGAGTAGGAGTTTTGTGTTTTTCCCTTCTTTTAGGGAATTTTAGTTCAGGTCTGCCTGTCTAGTAGTTTTCATAACCCTTTTGTTTCCTCTGTTCTGATCATCTCAGAGGGACTCGACTGCTAACAGCTGACGAGGAGCTCAGGAGGTCTGGACAGCTTACTTTTTACATCATATTTATACCTTGAAATTCATACATCTTCACATTTTATTATATCGCTCTTCATATGAAATGAACGGATTGTAGACATGTGGATGAGAATCAAAGACACAAAATAAACTAATACTAAGGTCAAAGCTAAAACACGGTCACCACCAACATGAGCTGAAGACATAAAAAATGACTCCACACTATCAGAGGTTTGTCATTTTCAGACTTCTGGTCTTCAAAATACGGGTAGACCCATTATCGACCCCGTCCAAATATCGGGGGCCGATATTCAGCATTTTCCGATTATCAGTATCTTCTGTCAGATTGCCAGTAAAAAAAAACTAATTTAAAAATGTGCTATTTTGGCTCTGATGCAACTTAAAATAATCTGAATCTGCAACGTAACGAAAGTTAACAAATAAATGTAGTAGAGAGGAAGTATAAAGTAGCAGTAAATGGAAAATACTCGAGTAAAGTATCTCAAAATTGTGCTCAAGAAGAATACTTGAGTAAATTGAACGTCAGTCCAAAAACATCAGTTTTACCTTGAATTCTAATGATCAGCACCGGCCCGGAAAAAAGACCCAACTGACACCGATTCAAGTGACAACACTTGAGGACAGTGGATCAGATGTCAGAAGACTTTACACAGCTTCTCTTCACACTCCTCCGACTCCCGTAGACGGACTCTGACGTGTAAAATTGGGCGGAGTTCTCCTTTAATTCTTGTTTACAGTAATGTTGACACTAGAACACATTGTCGAAGTGTTTACATTGACTGCTCGGTTAAATGAGACGGATTATACGTCAGCTCTTTTGTCTGTGCTCCTGTAGAAAGACGCTGAGGTGACTCATAGGCACACCGATGCTCACTATGTGCAGATCGTCACTGACAGAGTGTTACTTGTAAATCAGCCCTGCTCGCTGTCTGTTCCTGTCATTCGAAAGCCAATTTCACCCAAATGTCACGGTCTGTTTTTAAAAAGCCTCAAACAGTCCTCTGCTCAGTGTTTGCACAGTCGAGCCCGGTGTCGGACTCAGAGCATCGGTTGAGCTCGTTGGACAGGTCGGATCGGGGAATTCATTAGCATAGAGCTGCACTCAGGGAGCTACGTTATCATCACTGCCATGGCAACAGCAAAATCCTAAAAAAAACACTTTTTACAGCTCAGTGAGACGACTGAACGTAAAGTAAACATGTCAAAAACACTGTAAGAAAAGTGAGCAGCTGTTCTGCACACCGGACACAAGTCACATGTGACAGGAATCGACACACGTCTGAGTCTAAAATGATCATTTTTCATAATATTGTTCTGTTTTTTTTCTGTAAATCACTGGGACTGAAACTGAGGTGAGTTGAATCAGTGTGCAGTTCGGCCTCTAGGTGGCACTACACACTGCTGCAGCTCACAGGGAGACCTGAGGAGGCTCAACAGCTGCTCGCCTGGAAGCATCAGCTCACTTCAGCTCACGTCTGTCCTCAGCCAACACCGGTTTGTCGTCTGTGCGTCTGTCCTGCCGGGAGTCTGTGGAAAGGACGAGCTGCCAGGACGACTCTGCTTCAGCTCCGAGCAGGAACTCAGAACGCAGCACTTTGTGTGGAGGCGCTGTGAGTTCAAAATGTCTCAACATACAAGAGGATCTGCAGAGTTTTTTAAAATTACAATAAAATAATAAATCACACACAGAAAGGACTTTTCAACAAAACGCATTATTCTATAAAATTACTTTAAATTATTCGCACAACACTGGAAAATTAAATCCGTACTAAACCTGGATTAAGTAACTCTTGATTATTATACTTTGAACAACAGACTGAGTTTACAACATCCGAACAATTGTAAGTTAAGTTGTCATTCACAAAACCTAAGGATAACGCTTCGCGCTGATTGGATGGACGACTAACTGTTGAGCCTGAGTGATGAATAAACAATATAGATGAGGGGTCGACCGATACGGCTTCATCAGGACTGCTACCGATTATTAGAAATCAAGGAGACTGAAAACTTATTTTATCAGATTGGTAACACGTCAGAATAAACAGCCTATAAACACTGAAAGCAATCTGAATCTGCAAAGTAACTAGTAACTAAATGTATTAAATCAATGTAGTGGAAAGAAAGTAGCAGAAAATGGAAATACTCTCAAAATTGTACTTAAGAACAGTACTTCAGTGACGGTCGACTCCTTGTTGTTGGTAGAAATGTTAGTTGTAACTTGATATTCAGAAAATTCATTTAGCTTTTGAGGTTAAAGGAAGTATTTATGCAAGAAACTGAATAACTTAACTGTTAAAATGTTTAAAACTGGTCTTTAGAATGAAAGTAGTCAATATCTGAGCGCCCTATAACAACTTTCTTATCAATGCTATGTTGTATTGTGCAACTAACGGACTTATTTGTAACTACAGTTCGTCTTAAGTCACTTTATTGTGTCACTATGAGCTAATGTCTCTGGGTGTATTTGGTTTCCAGGCCACATGTGTGACAGGATCCTGTCTCTCTGAGAGGGAAACAGATGTGGAGGACGGTGCAGCAACAGGTCACAGTGGTTAACGCCACATCCGACCCACTGACCCGATGCGCCGACAGATTTAGATCGTGTGGAGAAAAAAAAGCAGAGAGAGATGACCGCAGACTGCCTGATTTGCAGATACTCACTTAATCTGCGCATAAATTCCTCAGATCCCAGATCAGGCATTATCGGCCGGACAGGACAAACAGGGGCGAATCGGACTGCCGAGGCAGAATCCAGGGCAGGCGAAGTAGGGCTCGGCAGGGAGACGTGTCCCTGTTACAGCCCGATCACTCTGACTTTTACACGAGCGAGGGTCCCGACTTGAAAAGAAGATGACGTTGATCGAGCAGGTGCATCAAAGGTCTTCGGTGGCGCAGCATCAAAGCGATCTGCATCCTTGTGTCACTCCGTAGAGCGCATTCCCATGGTAACAACACATGGAGTTTTCAATTTGCATTGCCACTCTGGTTGTCATAGCAACCGGGGGAGGGGGGGGAGAAGCGGGATTGGCAGAGCTGCGTCTTGTGGTCTCAGTGATTCTGGTATATTCCTTAGTCACTTTCACAGAGCGCTGCCTCGTCTAGACTTACGGAGGGGATGGGCAACCCCGCGTAACAAAACAATCCCGAGCGACAGTGTGTGTGCCGGTCACCGAGCTGATCCTGAGAGCGAGCAGCCACCTCGGGCTGACGGGAGGCAGACGCTTTGTGTGCTCCTCCAGTGACTGAACGTGATGCGAGCTGATGGCTGGACAGACGCCCGGGGACCTCGTTCGGCAGGAAGGTTGTAAAACTGAATCCTGAGAAGTGTGTGACGTGGATACACACACACACAACTTGCGTTACACCTGCGAGACCGCTGTAAATGACGAGCCAAAAAAACTGACTAAATAACCGTAAACACACTTTGATGAGTCACCGGAGGCGGCTGTCAATGTTCAGTGAATTCTCAAGGTTTAGAGGAAGTAGAATTGACTGGGTGGCCATAAAACCTGCAGACACTTACGCCTGAGTCCTCTCAAGGAAATTGAATCGAATGCAACTGGATTTGGTTTTTGTCTTGAAGACGTTTCACCTCAGTTGCGTTCGATTCAATTTCCTTGAGATAACTATGACCTGGATGAATGAGAATATTCACAAGCTTGCGCCTGAGTCGGTGCATCCACAGCCTTCTGAGCATGTGTGGCAATGCAATTAGAGAAAGGTCCCCTTCCTGCTGGTTCCCTCTGATCAGATTAGGTCTGACGTGATTGGCTGTTCTCACACACACAGACCTGCGCACACACCCCCTCGGCTCTACTCCTGGATTAACGGGAGTCCATCTTTTCAGAGTATATTGAATATAATGCGTAGTTTTGGAAAACTCTCTCGACAGCCACACCCAAAGAGGAAAAACCACAGGGGGTAATCATGTCAGCCAAAGACACGACGACAGAGCCAGGGGCTCAATCTGAACATCTCATTCGCTCAACTATCCAAGTTACCTGCTGTTATTAATTAAGTAGAGTACGGACTGAGTTGTTTTGGTTCCTGCCTGGATGCATATGGCGAGGCTATTAGCCCAGATTACAGCCTAATCCCCTCAGCGCTGTACCTCACCCGAAGACTTACATCACTTCCCACGGAGCGCCCTGCCCCCTCAAGGTCATCCCGCTGCGGCCAACTGAAGCCACCGTTAAGAAGTGACTCCTGAGTTGTTGGGAGGACGCTGCGTTTGTAAAATCTCATCTGTGGCGACGAGATTTTGTGTAGAAAATTGACAGAAAATTGAAATTAAATAGAAATAAATTAATAAACCAAACAAAAAATCTGGAATAACACTTAAATAATTAAATCACTTCTGGTTGAGTTTGTTAATTGATGATTGAGTTATTACACATCGGTGGTGGAGCGATGGCAGTCACGAGCTGGTTTATACGCCACTGTATCAGCAGCGATGGATGTGGTTGTTACTCGGCACAAAAATTGACTACAATAACAGGCTCACAGTCTCGCGGGCGGCGCACAGGAACATGTGCTGTTCCTAGACTTGTAGTCAAGACCGCTTAAACCGAGACCAAGACACTACCAAGACCAGAGAGTATCAAGACCAAGACCAAGACAGACCAAGTCAAGACCAAGACTTGTTCAGCTCGAGACCGATACCGAGACCAAAAAAAGACTAGTTTTTTGCCATTTTATAGTACAAATAGTACAAAATTGTACTTCAAATTGTCCATTAACAAGAGGAAGAACTGGTCACCTTGATGTGTGCAATGGCATCTCAATTATAACACACTTTATCACGTTGTAGTTGTAGCTGTAGTTCAGTGGGACAAGAACAATATAACACAGACATCACAAAGAACAGATACATAAACATATACATTCAAACTGTAGAACTAAAGGCATACTACATCATGAATGCATTTATGTCTTGAGTAGACTTGTAGTCAAGACCGCCTAAACCGAGACCAAGACACTACCAAGACCAGAGAGTATCAAGACCAAGACCAAGACCAAAGACTGTCGAGGCCGTGACAAGACCAAGACCACGGAAAAGTGGTCTTGAGACCGAGACCGGTCTCGAGAACTACAAGTCTAGCTGTTCCACAGTTTTGGACGGGTCTTACAGGACGCCACAGACAGACCGGTGTAGATCATAATAACACCGTCCCGACTAAGGAGGGTAGATGAAAATAGCAGGCCTCCAGTGGATTCACTGCTGCAGAGTTTCCTCGGGGCAGTTTTTACGCCGACTCTATTCACTCAGAGCTGTAAACAGCTAACAGTACTTAGTCACAGCCTATTGCCTATTAATGAGCACAGACAGAGACGGAGAGAGAAAACGAGAAGACAGCAAGACAAATAGAGAGAGCGAGGGATGAAATGAGAGAGAAAGCAAGCACTGTGGCTGACCTCATTTATTCTATTACCCAGCAGGTCTCCCTCAGTCTGCCCAATTCTCTGAATCATGGGATCTGGATCGATGCAGTCAATTAGGTCTCATAAATTTCACTGAGTCACAAAAAAAAACCCACCAAGATATGCTCCACCCGCCCCAAAACACAATACAGACCACTTTCTGGAAATATCTTTATAGATTTCCCACACCCAGGTTTCAATTCAATTAAATGCAGTTTAATTATGCTAAGAGCACGCTCCTGCTCAGATCCATAACGACTGACCAGTCCTTGATTGCAATGTGATGATGGTGCTGGGGCAAGACGGGGCCGGGAGGCTGATTTAATCTGATGAAGATGAGAAGGAGAGCCGCTCTGCACAGCAGCTCGCCCGGAGGGTTAAAATAAACCGCACAGAGCGACTCCTCCCTGAGCGGCGTGCGCCTGGCAGCAGATCATTTCCTCTCCCAGGAAGGGAAACAACACGCCCAGCCTGAGCGTTGCTATAGACAGCAGTGCTGACGGGGTTATCAAAGGACCTGTGCAGGCTTGTCAACCTTTGTTTTCACTGCTTTGGGGCATCCTGAAATGTAACTTCCCCCCTGGTACCCACTGCCAGCTGACAACAAAGTTCTTACAGCTGTTTAAACTGTACATCCCTCTGACTGGCTGAGGAGCACGATGCAGTCCTGCTCCTGGACAGCAAGCTCACTGCTGTGACGTATCACATGCTACCAATACACCCAGGGTGTAATCAAGGCCAATCCCACGATTACACTGATGAACAAGCAAGACTGGTTCTTGGTTGTTCATCAAGAACTAGTGTTGCAGAGATGCATGAACGTCTTGCTTGGCAGATGGTAGACTTGTAGTCAAGACCGCCTAAACCGAGACCAAGACACTACCAAGACCAGAGAGTATCAAGACCAAGACCAAGACAGACCAAGTCAAGACCAAGACTTGTTCAGCTCGAGACCGAGACCACAAAAAGACTAGTTTTTTGCCATTTTGCATGAGTTGTAGAACCCGCACACAGGTGCACCAAAAAATGCATTAAATTAAATGCAAAATACAAATAGTTTATAGTACAAATAGTACAAAATTGTACTTCAAATTGTACATTAACAAGAAGAAGAACTGGTCATCTTGATGTGTGCAATGGCATCTCAATTATAACACACTTTATCAAGTTGTAGTTGTAGCTGTAGTTCAGTGGGACAAGAACAATATAACACAGACATCACAAAGAACAGATACATAAACATATACATTCAAACTGTAGAACAAAAGGCAGACTACATCATGAATGCATTTATGTCTTGAGTAGACTTGTAGTCAAGACCGCCTAAACCGAGACCAAGACACTACCAAGACCAGAGAGTATCAAGACCAAGACCAAAGACTGTCGAGGCCGTGACAAGACCAAGACCACGGAAAAGTGGTCTTGAGATTCACATGACACTAGAGGGGCGAACAGTGGACAGATTTCTCTACAACTGCCTAAGTCTGAATCTATGAAGAGGACTGTTTTCTATCGGTCAGCTGTGCTGTGGAACAATCTTCCAGTTGTGGTTCGTGAAATTAAAGGGAAAATTGTTTTTAAAAAGAGACTAAGAATATATTTGTTCTCATCTTGATTATGTGATTGAGCAAGGTTATGTTAGGGGATACATGAAGCGCATGTCGTTTTTCGTTATTTTATTGTTTTTATTTTAATATGTACTTTCGGTATTGCTGTTGTTGTGTTTTGTATGTTTTGTCTGGACCCCAGGAAGACTAGCTGTCGTCTTGGCGTCAGCTAATGGGGATCCTTTTAAATAAACAAATAAACAAATAAACACCACCTAGAGATAAAAGTTATAAAAGTGGGTGAGGTCGAAGGATGCAGAGTAAACTTTAGGTCGGGAGCTAAACTGCATTGCTGGTTTGAATTTCTATGGAGGATCAGCTGAAGGAGTACGGACAGTTGAATGAAGTGTTTCTGAGAATGAAAGAGATTAGAAAGTAGAATAAATAGTTGGGGAGGGTTGGAGACGGATGAAAGGATAGGAAAGGAAAATATTCGTTAACAGCAATTAGAGTGGAAGAGAGCACAAAAGAGTTAAACACCTTTCTTACGTCGTCTCATTAGCAAGTTTCCCAGAGATAAAGTTCACCGCGGAGGCACTGAGGCAGTGTTTCACCTCGGTGTCCACTCTGTATGGACGAACTGTCTTTGTTTCGGTGTAGATGGAGCAGATTGAGGTGTCGTACTGAGCTGCTTATCAGGACTTAATCAGCTGTGGCTACGAACGCTAGCACTCTCAGCTCCGTCAATCTGCATCTACTGCCAATCTCAGTATCTTTTGATGTGCGTGCAGTAAATTACATCATCAAGGACGTAACCTCTAGACAACCCTGAGTGCTGCTGTATGTATATGTACTGTATATATACATATACATCAGTCAGCCCTTAGAAACTTTATTTATTTATTCATGTGGATGCTACTTGACATGCATCAGCCACCCAAACACCGTTGCAGACCAAGTGACCTCCCTGACGGCGGTACCAAGAGTTCAAGGTGTCAACCCGGCCTCCAAACTCCCAGATCCCAAATCCAATCGAGCATTCATGAGACGTCCCTGAACAAGTCAGATCCATGGAGGCCCAGTCGTTGATCAAACTTGGCTCCTACCCGTCAAGGCATGGCCACAGGACCTCTGGGGCCGTCCTGTGGTTCCTGGCACCAGATGCTTTGAGTCCTGTCGGCTGCGAGGTCGGACCTCCAAGGATCCTCGACTGTGTTGGGAGCTGGGCACTTTGGAGGCCGGGTCAACGCCCTGAGCTCGGGCGAACTGTCCTGCTGGGGTGGGACACGGCCATCAGGGAGCGCCATTGCTATCAGGAGGCTGAACTTGGTTTGCAACAGTGTTTGGATGGGTGGTGTTCAGCAGCGTCCACGTGAATACCAAAGCCAGACGGGTCCGAGCACAATAAGTGGTGTTAACGTTCTGGCTGATCGATGTTAATATATGTGTGTCTGTTCTGCTCTGCCTGTTTAATAACTGCACTCAAATTACCTGTCGATATGCAGAGTGCTATTGCATAAGTGTGCAGTCCAATCACTCTAAATTATTCAGCATAAGACCCAGAAGCTCCACTTTTATATTGATGAGTTAGCATAATTCAGGTGGAGATGTGAGGGGGGACCGACCGGATGGAGGCAAATCCCCTCCTGAGGGACGATGAGTCCTCACCTGGCTGAGCATCTTATGTCATGTCAGCCAGGCAGACTAGAACTGGACTGAGGGGCCCCGAGGCCAGGCCCAGGAAGACACACACACACACACACACACACACACACACACACACACTGGGTGGAAGGGTGTTTAAAGCAGCATTAAGACCATGTGACACAGTGACTCAAAGCTCAGACTAATTAAATCTTCCATGCACACTGGCCCAGGCTGCCTGAAGCAGTATATCTGAAGCACACACACACACACACACACACACACACACACACACACACACACACACACACACACACACACACTGCCCCTCACCCTACTGAGTTGCTCCAGCAGTCTGTGGTTCTGTTCGGAGAGCTCGCTGATGGCCTTGGTCTTGTCTCTGTCGGCCTCCCTCAGCTGGACCTGGTGGCGCTCCAGCTCGCCCTGCAGCTGCTGGACGTCCGTCTCCAGCTCGGCCACGCGGCCCTCCCACTCCCCCTCTCGACTTTCCAGACGTCGTCGCAACTCGTGCTTCTCCTGCTCCAAGTGCTTCATGTGAATGAGCAGAGAGAGACGGTTAAATCTTCATTTTGCTTGGAACTGATTCACTGTATTGGCTACAGAACATGAAATCAGTGAGGGTGTGACAAAGTCAGAGACACTGAAAACTTTGTGATCAATCTTTGAAAATATTTCACTGTGTTGAACACAAAAAGGCAACTTGTTCCTCTCAATAAACATTACTGTACAATAATAAAGGCACAATCCAGCTTTTATTCAAGGGCTCAAATTGCCTTTCTTGACTTTTTTTACCTCCTATGCAGAATTCAGTATTTAAATTCTGGTGCCAATAACACAAAACACATAACGTTAAGGATAAAGAAAGTTTGACTATCGAGCTGTACACCAGAAACAGAAGTCTTTCCACAAATCGAGACGTGAAAATGTGAAGAAGAGCGGCAGCGCCGGCCTCTACGACAGGCTAAAACTCAGACATGTAATACAGTGATTCTGAACTGAGCCTGTCTTGTTTCAGCAGCACCTGGAGCGACAGTTCGGCTAACAAGGAGCTTCTTTATATTCTCTGGGTGGCGACGGACAGTGGACAGATGCACTGCAGCACCGGCGGCTGCCAGGGTTTGGATGGGGGGGGTTTGGTGTGGTTAAATCCAAGGTGGAAGCAGCTGTGGCCACTATTTTCATCTCTGTGTAAATGCCCCCAAACAAAAGGAGGGATCAAAGAGAATCACAACAACGATCATAAAACGCTGTTAGAACGGGAGCTGCAACAACGTCGGAGATAAGAAGGAGAATGATATTAAGAGGCGGCTTATTCGTCTGAGCCGCAACACGGGCATGAATATGGATCAAAGGGCCGAACAGATGTACAGTAGATACAGTGGTCGGCCTCCGGATTAGTCTTTGTGCTCCGTCTCCGGCCACGTGTTGCCTTGTGTGAAGGATTTTGAAAAAAACAACGTGAACAAAAGCTCAGCTGTGCAGCATTCATTGTAAACATCATGTGTGAAATATGGTTACTAATACTGTTCAGGACAGAGACAGTGAGGTTGACTTGATCTTTACATCAGAATGACCAGCAAGTTTTAAAAACACCCGATGTTTAAGGGGCACTGTGTAGTTTTACAGAAGAAATTCAAACTGTGAATTTAAATATTAACGATATTAATGACGTATTAATACAAACTCTGAAATATTCTTTTTCCCCATAACTGAATAAACACGCTGCTCTGAGAGGAAAGTAAAGGTCCCCAGAACACTGTTCGAAGCTAGAAGGGTGGCAGGGTCCGCCACATGTAAACAAAGTAAAACAGTATGAAACCGTCAGTTTGTTCGATCATGAGTTTGTCAATTTAGTAAATAATCTGTCAATAAAGAGCTGTCTCTTCTGATTAAAATGTCTCCGCCAAAACTACATAATGCACCTTTAATAGTTCCTATCCTACAGCATATTTGGTGCAATTATGTCCACACGATGTAGTTTCGGGGAAGATATTTTGTTCAGAAGAGAAAGATCTTCACTGACTGACTGAAACAAACTGAACAAACAAACTCTCCTTGTTTTTACTTTGTTTACACGACTGAATAAACAGAATAAACCCACTGACCTTAAAGGACAGCACAGTTACATACTGTTTTACTTTGTTTACATGTGGCGGACCCTGCCACCATTCAAGAACCAGCTTGTTTATTATTCTGTTATGGAAAAGATGAATATTTTTATACTTACCTGATTAATATTAGATTTTTTTTTTATTCTCAGTTTAAGTTTCTCATCTAAAACCACACAGTGCTTCTTTAAAAAGGGGACTGTGAGTGAAACAGCCTGAGCAGCAGCAGCAGGCTGAACGTGGAGCTCTACAGGCAGCACTTGTTATCATCCTCCTCAGTTTGTTTACATCCTGAAGGCCCAGACTTCACTCTGGTATTCAGGCATTTTTATGGATGAAACCAGAGAGAGGCTTAACTAAAAACTTGACTGAATTATATTTTCTGCTCTTAGTTTACCTCTAATTTCTCGTTGAGATCTTTGTGCATTTTCTCATATTGCTTGGTCAAGTCTTGGTTTCTCTCCAGCAGCGCTTTGCCGAGTTTAGCAGCTAAAACCAAGTCTTTCTCCTTTTGACGGAAGAGCGACAGCAGATCTGCGTTGTGCCCCACCGCGGGCGTCTCCAGGTCCGACAGCTGGTCCCCGTCGTCCCGCTCCCCGGTAAGCATGGCCAGTTCCTCCTCCAAGGCCATGCCGAGGCCTCCGGAGCCGGTGTGCCGCAGCGGGTGACCCTGCACGCCGCCGGGCTCGTCCGCGGCAGGGCTGGCCCGGGGCTCCATGCAGTCGCTGTCCAGCTCCAGTGGTGCTGAACCCGCGGCGGACGTCTGCAGGTCGAGGCAGAAAGCGGACATCGCCGCCCGGCGGAGGAGAAGCCAACAGATGAGAGCCGATTATTTCACTCCGGATGAACCCACCCTGCTCCGACAGGGTTGGGCTGACCGGACCGGCTTGTAATCGACAATTCATTCATCGCTCCCGAAATTCCGAGCCGGATCCGGTTAGATTGTAAACTGCTGTCTTCCCTACAGTTCGCTCACGTCCTCTTCTCCTCGTTAACCCACCAGCCGCAACTCTGGCTCTGATTGAATCCCGGCGAGCGCCGCCTCCTCTGCGGCTCGCTCCCCGGCTCCCTCTGATCGGACACACTAAATAATCTTATCCCGGAATAAACCGCCTCGTGGAGCTCTCCGCAGCGGTCGCTCGGTCATGGTCCATCCCGTCTCGGGGTCCTCGGTCCCCCATAATGATCGGCCTGTTACACCGGAGGCATCCGCCGAGCCAAACAGATGAGCGCGGTCCCGATGCCTTCTCAACCTCTTTGCCGTCTCCGACGCGCGCTCCCGCCACGGTAGTGACGCCAGCCGCGACCTGTTACAAACGGCCAGCCCATTGGCTGAAAATGATAGCGCCATATTTTGGTGCTTCACACACACATCTGTGACATCCAGCAAAAGAGCACGTGAAGAGGAGAAGCAGGCTGGCACCTCCAGTGACGCAGCAGCCGTTGGTAAAGAAGGTGAAGCAAGAAAGAACCTGTGACGTTCGAAAAAACCCGTAAATTTATATTTTACATAAACTGACCCCTAAAACGTAAAATATGATGATGGATTTGTTTTTCTTATGCGACATATTACTTTGATAGTAAATAAGAGTGTAGTCCTAAAACCCGGAAATCAGTTAGCGTTAGCAAGTTTTCACTTCCGGTTCCCTCGTCTCAAAGTCTACGAGTTTTTTAAAATTGGTTTTCAGTTAAATGCCAGAAATAAGGTTTATTTTGTCCCTCCACATTAAATACAAAATTAAATGTCCCACAATTTAATTATAAAACAGCCTATGTGTCTTAAAAATGGCGGTTGCTAACAAGTCGCTAAATAAAGAGTCGAAGCCACGCCCCTTTCCGGTGGATCCCATGGGACCATATTTGGGGAAAAAATGTATAATAGTGAATGGAGAGAGATTTAAAAAAAAAAAATGCTTTGGTCATAAACGTTGAAAAACATTAGTTCTTTAATAAAAGTTTGTGGTGTGTATCCGTGCACTCAAGTTTACCTTGGACTTCTTTTCATGAGTTTTTTTTTTTTCTTGTGTATGTTTTTTTTTAACTCTTCCTGTATCAATGGTGATATGTTGGGGTTTCTTTCTTGTGACAAATGTACTTATTGTAAGTTGCTTTGGACAAAAGTGTCTGCTAAATGCCCTAAATGTAAATGTAAATGTATCATATTATTGCTATATTTCATTGTATTTATTGTCTTCCTAATACAGTACATATCCACAGTGGCTGAACATGACCTGATCTGCTGAGATGCTGTATTATTATTAGACCTACTGTGCTGCAATTTTGAGGCAGACATCTTGCACTGTACTTGAGCGTCTCCATTTTATGCTGGTTTCATTCCACTCCAGAGAGACATATTATAGGTTTTACTGTTGAACTTTATATTAAAGTACCAGATATGAAAAGTTTTTAAGATTAGTTCCACATTCAACTTTAAAAGGCTTCCAGGCTAGTCTGTCAGAACTATAGAACCAACACCGATACCTAAGTACAACGTGCTGATGATATTCATGTGCTTTTACTTGATTAAATTATGAATGCAGGACGTTTACTTATGGTGTTTTACTACTTTTAACTAGTAGGCTATATCCCATATTATTTTCAGTATTCGTTTTGGATATCTGTGTGTTTTGTTGTGTTTATGTAGCATTTAGTAAGTATGGTGTATTTTAAGACAAATTAAAATTAGATTCATTCATGTTAAATTGCTAAAAAAAAAAAAAAAAGTGTAAAAGGGATTTAATTATAGCCGTTCGCATCTTTGGCAGATGTACACATGACTCCATATGTCACACTAGACTCAGCAGTTAGTCATGACTCATCTCCGCAGGCCATCAGGCTATTTTTTTTTTTTTTTTTTTTAAAAAGCTAGTGTTTATTTTAATGTTTTACGGTATTTTCTCAGTTATGATTTGTTTTTTTTTTTTTTTCAAAATCTATTAAATAAAGAACTCGGATCAAATTCTTCTCATCAAGCTGGACCTGTTCTGCTCTTTGATGTGTTTATGTGGATCACATGTTTCACAGAGGGAGAGTCAGGCCGTAAATTAAAGGTGAAGATACAATATTAGGATTTGGTCTAGATGAGTGTGAGCGGAGGTTAAAGGTTAAGGAATTAACATCCTCACACATTCAGCAGTACGTGTATGTGCGTATGAGCGGCAGATGAAGGGGTAGAGATGGAGTGAGGATGTTGGGGGCGGGGCATCGGTCATGAATGATTACAAACAAAGCCTCTTGAGCTGATAAAATGAAGGCACAAAAGAAGTGGGTCACGGGCTGCTCGTCCACTGTCTCTAGCTCCAGGGGCCGTGGGGGCCACTCAGTGGAGGCTCTAATGGGTGATTTCCTGAAAGCACATCAAAACCTCACTGCACGGCTCAGCTGCTAAGCTGAATGAATTTCGCAGCCCACATTATCCTTATTAGTGTAATGCTGCTGATGTTTTTGTTGATGGCAAATACAAGGAAAAACAACAACAATGTTTGTGCTTCAGACAGAATAACAGTTCATACAGTAGCTTTTACCATTAGGATTACATTTTCTATTTCAAACAATATTTATAGTTTCAATTTTGGTTATAATACATCAGTCAAACATAATAAATCATATATATATAGTGTTAAATCATTACGGCATAAGGAGTACATCAATTCTTTTTTTGTTTTTTTTGTCATTGTTAGGAGAAAAAACGAATACTGTATAATAACTAATACAAATACTCAAAGGTGCACAATGTAGATTTGAGGAAGAAATTCTAATCAGAAGAGAAAGATAAAACCAAACAAACTAAATAACCAACCTCTCTTTGTTTTCATGACTGAATAAACAAACTGACCTTAAAACACAGTTCATACTGTTTTGCTTTGTTTATATGTGGCGGACCCTGCCACCTTTCTGGCTTCAAACAACAACAGCTTGTTTATTCAGGGTTTGTATTATTACCTCATAAATATTGTAAATATTAAAATTCTTCTCCAAGTGCCCCTTTAAGACTACCACAGTGCCTTGCCTCTGTAAATTGCCTTCTACTGGACTGTACAAACTGACCGTCATTACATTTTATTAAAGACTGTGGCTCCCTCTGTGGAAAAAAAATGATATTGCATTCACATTCCATTAAATTAGGGCTTAACTAGCTTTAAAGAACTGCACAGATCAGATCTGAAAACAGCTTTGGGGTTGCTCCTCAGTTTTATGAATGATTTCAATCACTTTTTTTTTGATAAATGGAGATTGTGTTAAGGATTCGTAAATAGAAATGTTATGAATGTCTACAGTTGTACACGTTGTAAATCACAGTTTGCAGAGCTCCATGCATAGATAGCCTTCTGTCTGTGCCTTGTTAATGACATCAAAATCTTTTTCAGTAAATTTGCGGGTGGCAACGTCTCATGAAATGAAAATGAAAAAGCAACTTTGAATTCCCTCAGTGAATCTAGCTCCTTTAAAAGTGACAGTTTAAAGCGAGCACCTAGCGCAGAGTCTTCCTGGTACTTAGTGTGCTGTGCTTATGTAACATCAACCCTTAGTCATACAGGCCTGACTCTGACTTTTTTTTCAGCTAATACAAGGTTGTGCTGTCGGTTATGTAACAGAACCAGGCTCTTCAAACCTCTAGATTGCAGTATTTCTCTCTGATAGCCCCTAACCGCACACATACATTACAGATCACACAAGTTATAGACGTGTAGCTGTATCAGTATTTCACCAGTGGATGGCAGTGTTTGTGCTCCTTCTAGATGACTTGAGAAGCTTGTGGCACCAGCTGAAGTAGCTGATAATTTGAGTTTCCCCCCTGGTTGACAGTGTATGCCATTGCTACACCATTTGGTATGTGCAGCTTTTCAAAATGTAACATGTACTTGTATTTCGCAGGAATTTAAAAAATGACATATTCTCGAATAAACAGTATCGTGCACTGCTTACAATATGTAAGATTCTGTAGAGTATCAGATTCTGACGTAGTTAATTACAGTATATTTCAGTGAAACCGTCCAGTGAACAGTTGATATTGACGTGATATCTTGAAGTTGTGATTTACTGACATCAGTGTGAAGATGGGTTGTATTTTCACAGTGTTTTCCAGTACTGGGTATCAAACTGATGTTACCAAGCAACAAGGTACTGTATGTCTCCAAGGCCAATCCCAGCATAATCCTGAAGTAGAGATGGAATTATGCAACTGTGTTGATAGCTTATCTGTATTGTGACATACCAGTTAAGGGTTCTTAATATTGCATTAGGAAACAAAAAGATTGTTTTTACCATTGCAATGAGGACGCACAGTTATGTTGTTTGCCACAACAGAGTGTACTGTAGCTGTGAAGGTTTGTAAAACGTGTCAGGCTGACGTATACAACACACTGCATTATTTAGTGGCGTCAGCTAAAAGTAGGTTATATTCATTTATCATTACACATTTTTTCTCAAGCATATTCAAGAAAACTTCAACTGGCGGTGTAGGGATGACACGTTGTTATCGGCTATCCCAGGAGGTAGTATCACTCTCTCTCTCAAGCCCATGAATGAGATCAAGTCATATTTAGGCAGAAATCACCTTTCATTAACTGTATTTGGCCTTCAATCAATTTTTGGCAGGTGAAAAGACCCATTTTGTGTTGTAATGGTCCTTTAAAAGGATTCAAAGCTGTCCTGTGAGCTCAGATCTTTACATTATGAAGCTCATGAATGAGATCAAGTCATATTTAGGCAGAAATCACCTTTCATTAACTGTATTTGGCCTTCAATCAATTTTTGGCAGGTGAAAATGCCTATTTTCTGTTGTAATGGTCCTTTAAAAGGATTCAAAGCTGTCCTGGGAGCTCAGATCTTTACATTATGAAGCTTATGAATGAGATCAAGTCATATTTAGGCAGAAATCACCTTTCATTAACTGTATTTGGCCTTCAATCAATTTTTGGCAGGTGAAAATGCCTATTTTCTGTTGTAATGGTCCTTTAAAAGGATTCAAAGCTGTCCTGTGAGCTCAGATCTTTACATTATGAAGCTTATGAATGAGATCAAGTCATATTTAGGCAGAAATCACCTTTCATTAACTGTATTTGGTCTTCAATCAATTTTTGGCAGGTGAAAACTGATTGAAAACTGCAAAACACATCCAAACATGGGAAGCAAATGCTATGTAAAGTGCCCAGATCAGATTAGAAACAATGCAGAGTCACGAGGATCATTGCAAAAGTTATCATATCTTTATTGAAAACCCACCAATAAATCATATTCATTATAGTCTAATTTCCGAAGACAGGGCTAAACAAAGTCAGATTCTGGCAGACGATCACTTTTTGGCACGACACCTGGCTTTAGGACTATAAACAACACCACTTATTTTTGCGCCAAAAAATCCTTCAAACCGGCAGCTCCTGTCATATAGATGATCTATGGTCCTGTGCTGTAAGCCAATCAGAAATGTGCATTGTTGATGACGGAAGACCGCCTTTTGCGCACGGCGCTGTTGTCACGGACTTGTAGCTAGCTAGCAAGAGTTTCAGAAAACTGATGTCGCTGTCAACACTGAAGAACGGAAAAGTTAAGGCCGAAAGTCGGAAATTCAACAGCAGCCGGACTCTGAAATATGTGGACATCGAAACTGCCGAGGGCAAGCTCATATGTTTGCTCTGCAATGTTTGCAAAGTATTACAACCTGCGGAGGCACTTCAACACAGCGTCTGTCCATCTGTCTCCGGTGAGTGGCAGCTTCAGGTGTTTTAAAATCAATAAGTTGTACCCGTGAAAGAGATTTCGCTGTGATCTGGATGCAGTAAATTGATCAAAAATAAGGCCGAAATAACAACATCATAATGCCGCCTTGTAAAAATTATAAATTCATGCTTGCTCAGGTCTGTCGGCTAGATGACAAGTAAACAACTTTTAAAATGCTTGTTTCCCGGATGGAGTTCGGATCGATCAGGGCTATGCTGTGCTGAAACATATTTCCATGACTTGCCAGGTTGTACGACTTCCTCGCACACTTTCCGCCATGTCAGCTCCATTTTTGTCCTGTCTCAGTATGACTAGACGTCTTACTAAGCAAAATACATGGCAAGCTCAATTCATCCTTAACTTTTGCAATATTTTTGCTCATTTCTGTGTTTTGCTTCAGAGGACAGGCTGTTGTTTAGCTCAGTAAGAGGTGAGAAGACACAAAACTAGACCTAATGGTCAGTGTTTTGATAGTCTTAGCTACATTTATTATTCATGTGCTGTTATAATGAAATCCCACTTATATTAATTTCCTGAACTTAATGCCCAAGCACACCAAAGATCTATATGTATTATTAGAAAATGACATCACCAAGGTAGTGCCTTGATCTATTTTTATTTTGTTTTTTATATTCCCATTTCCTCTTTTAAAAATAATTTTCAAGTTTTACCCTTTGACCCTATTTTTAATAGATTTTATTGTCTCTGTCCTAATGTTTTATGCGTTAAGAAGTTTCTGGTTACTCTGGTGTACTTAAAAAGTCAAGCTGTAAATTGTTTAAAGAAAGCCTAGTTATGTTCGTCTTTAATTTATGATTGCACTAGTTTTGCAGAGTAGCAAAATAAGAATTAAAATGTGGTGGCGCGCTGTGTCAAGTGAAATATCAGGCCCCCAGGCCCTTAGCTTTCTGAAAATGTGGTTGAACAGCTCTGCTCTAGAGGCTTGTGTCACTGTTTCTGAGGCAGGTGATGACCTCATCATGTGTCTATATATAGGGAAGTCTTTAATTGAGGGCTCTTCCTGGATATTTGTTTGTGTAGACACAGATTTCCCTTCAGAACAGATCTGCTTGTCTGCATGAAAGAAGCCTGACGCAACTGAGTGAAAAACTAGAATGGGACTCAGTAGAGTGCATACCTCTGTCGAATCACAACAACTCGATAGCCTTGCATCACTCTAGATTTGAAACCACCTATAACTGCTTCACCATAATTGAAGCTCACTAGATCTAGTATCCGCAACAACATTGTACTCAATCATAGATACCACCCGCCTAACTATGCCTGATTTTTTCCCCTACAAGATCCATGAATTATGCCCTGAGAAATTAGTGAAAATGAAAGTGAAATTATTTCTCCAAATCTGCACCAAAAGTTAATGGGTCTACTTTGGGCCAAGACCTGTCCTCCATCCAAGTTTCAGTAGTTTTTATGCAATCCTGCTAACAAACGGACACCGGTGAACACATAACCTCCTTGGCGGATGCGGATGCACATAATTTCATTAGTACTACACACATGAAAGTTTAATTAACAGCCACTAAGAAGTATGAGTGAGTCCTGCCCTTGTTGTCTGTCTGCCACTGATTACTGTAACACTCACTGATTGTACTGTACTTTCACCTTCTGAGCATTTTGTCCCTTCTGCTGAGCTGATGTAGCACTGCCAGGTTCGGTTCTGCCATCTGTTACTGTGTGTGTGTGTGTGTGTGTAATGTGTGTGTGTGTGTGTGTGTGTGTGTGTAGCTTGTAAGTCAGTATCACAGTGACGTGTCACTTGGCTTACATTGGCATAAAAACAAGAAATTTAGAGGTGAGGCTGAATTAGTGTGTCAGACACTTGGGACCTTGTTAGGTTGTGACATGACATCGACTGTAACGCTGTTTACTCTGGTGTGTTAATGCTTTCATATGCTTTGGTACATCGTTATCCGTGTCCTGCTACAGTGTAATCTATTACAGTTGCATTAAGAGATTGTTCTGATGCGGCGCACAGAGTCAAGGATGGAGGTGTGTGAGTGACAGTTTGTTGCTCTGTATTATTATGATATATTGTTAGAAAGCTTGTGTTAAAGGGACCCTGTGGAGTTCATGGCAGCTAGTAGCACTACGGATAAATCTGTTCACGTGTGCGTCCCCCGTTCTGTTTGTGTGTCATGCACAAGGACACATGTGCACGAGGCGATACGTAATTGCATAGTTCGTTTGAAGGTGTCACACATTTATCACTAATTGACAGTTGGCGGCCATAAAGACACACAGCGGCGCCCGGTGAAGGTGAGGAAGAAGATGATTGTACGCTCGCCCCCAGGATATAATTAAAGTGTTTTCATGAGAAACACTGAATGTAAAGATAAATGTGTTCACAAGATCACTCGACAGGGAACCTTCCAAGGATAACTCCACCAAGTTTACACATTAAAGGAGCACTATGTGGTTTTTAGAGAAGAAATTCAAACTCAGAACTTTTATATTTACAATATTAATGAATATAATACGTAATAGAAATGTAAAAAATATGTATGTTTTTTTCTCATAACTGAATAAACAAGCTGTTCTCAGAGGAAAATAAGGTCCCCAGGACACTGTTTGATGCCAGAAAGGTGGCAGGGTCCGCCACATATAAACAAAGAAAAACAAAGAGAGTTTAATTATTTATTTAGTTTGTTTAGGCAGAAAAACAAATCAGTCAATGAAGATCTTTCTCTTCTGATTGACATTAAAACTACATAGTGCTCCTTTAAACTGTGTTTACAGGTCTAGGGGAGAACCACAGGAAGCTGCACAGTGATCTCATAAATTGCCTCCAGGGATGCCATTCAGTGGCTTAGTTGCATTGTGGGTAATGTAGGCACCAGGTTTTGAAAAAGTGGAGGGTTCGAAAAAAGGGCGATATTTTGTGGTTCTGCTGTATTGATTTTGATCATTTGTTTTTAAACTGTCCATCATAACTCCAACATTATAAGAGTGCGCTGCCAGACCAGTGACGCCTACATTACCCACAATGCAACTTGGCCATTAAATGACATCACTGGAGGCAGTTTATTAGATTGAATGCAGCTTCCTCAGGAGCCACAAAAGGCTTTACACTACTTTTTATGACTAATAATGATTTTTAGTGTAACCATTCATAACAAATGTGTAAAATAGATGACGTTACCCTTTAAGTTGTATCCAGAAGCAAGAAGAACACATTTGTAAACATACTATAAAATTGAAGGAAAAATATAAGTAAAGATTCAGACAGACACAAAGATTCATGACACTGACCTTTATTGGAGGAAATGTTTTTTTTATGACCAATGCAAGAAGACTGATGGTGAATTTAAAAAATCTTACATTAACAAACATTTTGTATTTGCAAATATTGTTTTTCCACTGCAATAAAAATTGCCCCTTTTGCTAAAAACCTTGAAACAATTTACTTTACGACACTACTATTTATGAAACATTCTCTGATTTTACAATACTTTCTTCTTTCTTCAAACTGAACCTGCATCTCTTTCTTCAAATGTTCTTGTTCTTGTTTACTTGCAGGCAGAGAGCAGATCCTCACCGTCGTAACATCCTCGACCTGCCAGGTTTTAAATTGCTTCTGTTCACTTAGAGCAGGTTTAAGTACGGGGTCACTGTGTTGACTCGCTAATGAGCTGCACAATTTAAGGCATCTTCAGTAACTGTCCTGATTGTACAGTAGTTTGCATGCATCGGGAGCCGACTGTTATCGCAGTGTGTCAAGCTGCATACATTAGTGTGATTAGTGACGGCTGCTGCAGTATGGGGAGAGGAAGGAAGAGTCGGAGAGGGGGGGGGGATTGACAGAAAAGAGAGATGGGGGGTTGGTGAGAGTTTCCTCTCACTCTCTACAGTATGTGATCACTGGTCTGCTGCATTACTCCACAATGCTATTCCTCAGTAGTCCTCCACTCCCTCCCTCTCTGCTCCGCTCAGTTTCTGTGTTAGCAGTAATCTCCAGTCGCTCTCGCTGCCTCACAGCTCTCTGCCCTGCCACAGCACATCTCTCTCTCCCCTCGGCTCCACGCTCTCCCCAGTGAGGATGACATCCCCGAATTTGATGAACCAGCGAAGCTCTCATTCCGGCTGGTGGCTTCCGAGGGAGACCCCACATGAACGGGCGGCTTACTGGACGAGGTGGTGCCGCGTCTAAGGAGCTTGGTTAGAAAACATCAGCTGTAGCAGCCTCTGAGTAAGTGCGATACTGTTTTACTTACGGTGCCTCGTATCAAAAGATAAGGAAGGAAGGGGTGAGGGTGAGGTGAGTGTTTTTGCTTTACAGCTGTGAACTGCTGCTACAGTGCATCGTTATTTTCTCCATCTCAGCATGATGGAACTATTACGTGACTGATTAATTGACTGACACTACAGCTGAGGATTTACGGACTGATGTGATAGCATGGGTTGCACCGATGTTTATGCAGCAGCTGTATCTCGTCTGTCAGGAATGAGCTCTATTCTCGGTCACGACACTGAAATGCTGTGTCTTTGTTTGCCCATTTCTCCTCATCGCTGTGCTTACTGTAGCATACACTCATACAGATGGCTATCACTCCCTGGGGTGGCGTTCAAACTCTGCACTGTTTGTGTATGGTCACAGTGATGCCGCTGCATGCTTATATCACACGTCTGATCGGTCTACGCCGAGGAAGTTTTGAGAGAAAGTTGATCCATCACGCAGGGTTTCGTCCAGATGATCCCAACGAAGCGTCCAGTCGGCGAGGTGTCGGGGTCGAGATTCAGTCCAGAGCGAAAGATGAAATTACAAAGTGAGTCGGGAAAAGTATGACAAGACGAAGACGGTGGTTGGAGGAATGTATCTCTATGGTAACAGCAGGTTTTTGCCAAGGGTAGAGGAGAGGTGAAGGGAGCGTGCTGCTTCTTTCTGGCGCCTATTCAGCTGGATCATAAATTACAGCACTGACAGGACTTCTCAGGACAAAACAGAATATTAATGGAGAGATTGTGGGAGCGTCAGAGAACAAATTATCGATGGAGAGATCGTCACGGCATTATGTACAGCAACCAGATAATGATTCACGCTTAACATACAGTGTTTTCGTTACGGTCAAAGGTTTGGCAGGAGGGACTGTGTAGTCACATCTGTTGGTGTTTACTTTAATTTGTGTTTACCTGTTTGTGGATTGGCGGTGGTGGCACAGAGGAAAATGAGCAACACCTGCACGTAGTCAAAAACCAAAACGAACTCTCTGCAGAGCAAATCTGTCAATGCTAATGTGAGCTCTGATGAGAGAGAGAGAGAGAGAGAGAGAGAGAGAGAGCTCTTCCGTTCCATATCCTCAAGTGTCATTTTCCCAAAAGCCTCCTTCAGAAGCCCACACTGATCCTCTTTGTCATTTGGATTTGTGATATAATGACAGACTGGATTTTTGAAGTGCTTTCCCAAGTGCTCAGCGCACTTTTATATGGATTGTGATGAACAGTCAGCTCGACCACCACGGATGGGTGATGCATCAGTGTCGGATCACTGAGGTGCAGGTCTGAAGCTTAGATGAAGCGGTTATTAGTGTCACACGGAACCCACCTTGTTATGTAATCACCATCCAACAGCCTTGTCATTGGAAAGTTGAGGAAATATCAGTCATTTATTTTAACTACTGCAGTAATTTAAAAATGACTACTTACTTATCTCCCTAAAGGAACCGTAGACCTAAAAATGTTACACAATTTTCTTTTCTAACTACTCTAAAACTCTCGAAATGTATTCAAATGCCTTCAGACGCTCTCATGCATGAATTGTGCCACTCCAATGCAAATGCACCAGTCCTATTACGCACCTTGTAATATCAAGAACAGATTCTGTGGATGAGGCTGCGTTTACGGATTGGCCCGGGTTAATCTTCAAAGCCTGTGGTGTTTAGCAGGAAACTACGGAGCTGGAAAACCATATTTGAGTCAGAGAACTGCTGCAACTGCAGAAGCCTGAAGCCCTCAATCTCCCTGGCATGACTGTGGTATTACTAATTTGTTGTTGTCATGACAATAGGCATAAAATGCCTCTTGGTTTATGTGGAGAGGGTGGACTGAAAGATCAAACTCGAGGGGAGTACATGGGAGAAGGACTGCGAGCTGGTTTTTTAGAGACGAATCTGTGCCACTACAGGGTTGCAACAGGTCCGTGATTCACCGCTGCCTACAGCCCGTACACTCGCACCGGGCCCTGGTCACCCTGTAGACTGAATGTAGAGCAACACCATGACTGGGATGCAACCTCTATCCACTCTCCTCCTCTTCAACAACTCTGACTCACAGCCCAGCACACATTATTCAACCCACGAGAAAGAGCTCCTCGACTGAGCGACCAGCGTTCCTCAGCGAATGTGACTGTTCTGGCGTTTGTGGAACATTTATGATTGCATGTACTGTAGTCGTAACGCTCGCACGGTCTGTTAAACCAAGCGGATAAATGTGGGATGTTTTTTCTCGACTGGAACTGGCGCGAGGTGTCAATAACAAAAAATATGGACTCGGCAAACAGAGAGACCAGCTCACCAGTTGAACCGCCTTTGCTGTAGTTGTAATGAGCTTCTTAAAAGTATACCGTAGTTATCAGTAATTGCTTTCAGGGAGCTAATTATTGCAGAGGAGGAGCCCAGCTGCACAGTCTGTTAGCTCGGCTCGTTATGGGCGGTCAGCTAGCACTTGAGTCTAGAAGGAAGACGGCCAGATCTGATCCCATCTGGAAACCACCACGTTAACCACTGGCTTGAGAAAGTTCTCCTCATTGTTAAGAAGCATACAACACTAAATCATGCTGTGTTGTTAGCGTCTCAGCACACATAGATGTACGGGGTTCGTTAGCAGGTCCGGAGCTCTGCAAGCTGCCAGGAGACGAGAAGCAAAATCATCCTCAAAATCTTGAGGTAAACCCGGTTCTCTATACAGCCTTCTTTCAGAGCAACAGTGCACACAAGACTTTTTGGCACCTCATCTAAATCAGACAGATTTACAGTCATATCTGCCACTGAGGTAACATGCTTACAGGCTGAAGGATCAGCAGGTGCCAGTGAAAGCTCACCTCAGCTGACGCTCCGCTCATGCCATCATCACTCATTACAAGCCACCTGCTCCGGCGTCATGTCACGCCAACGAAACTGGAAGACCAGGCAGCTTTCTGATGCTGCTCGGAGACATGCTGCGTGTGTGTGTGTGTGTTAGCGAACAACATTCCCCACGAATGACCCTCGTAATGAGGGATTACGAAAGTCACATTTCTGGGGGAAATATTCGGAAGCAGACTCATAATAACTGTTGTTTATCTGCAACGTCTGCGTGGTTTTTGTTTGTCTCCATGCAATCTTCTGGGCAAGTATCGTTACATCCCGCTGGTCACAGACACAATAGAGAACGCTCAAAAAAATTGACAGATAAATATAAATGACAGTTAAAAACACGTAGCAGTTCGCCACGGTCCACATGTGAGCCGAGCTCGAGCTGAGCATGTTACTGTAGGGAAGAGTGGGAGGTGAGCCTCTGCTTTTTATAGACCTTCTCCCTCTGTCGCTCATTCTCCTGCCTGCCTCTTGATCACAAAAGCTGCCAAATATATCCAGCGGTGGTAAAAGAGGCTGTTGTGCGAACACGAGCGGGGCTATTTATAGTATCTGTTAAGCTCGAATATGAGTGCATGTTTGGTCAGCGCAGGATGAATCTCTCCTGGTGTTGCTCACTAAAAATACCTCAACTGTGAGCGACGCACACCTGATAGTTATCCGTGTGATCATGTTGGACACACGGGAGCAGACGTGTCACATTAATAGGTTATTAGGATTATGTGAATTTCTTAATTCCTCAGTGGTTGATTGCTAAATGCCACCCTTGATTTTTGGAGCCAAGCTTGATTAGCTATTTGTATAAATGTGAATATATCTCGTTTTGATTGCAATAATCACAACTGCAATCAAATTCTACATGAATTCATGTATCTGTACGTTTCGGTACATTAATTCAATAATCCGCTTTGGCTTTTATGTTGAGTGTTAGAGTGCATATGGAAGATAAATCATATCAGATCTATACAGTGTGATTATAAAAGGTTAGTGTTTTACATAAGAGCACTGAGTCAGCCCTTCAGTGTTCGAGAGGTTGTGCATAAAGGCTGTTTACTGTCATGTTTTTCTCCCTCCATCTCCCATCCTCTCTCTTTTTTCACGCTCTCCTTCTCCCGCAGATTAGTGACTACATCCGACCAACATCTCTGGATAAGACCGTCGTCTCTGGGAAGAATCTCGTTAAAAGCGCCGACCAGCCAGAATTGCCGGACACATGTCACAGGTATTACTCTTCACATGGTAAGAGTTTGTTTCCAGAACGAGCTAAATCAGCCATCTGTTTGTCAGTTTGTCTTTACGCTGTTAGTAGTAGTGTGTGTGTGTGTGTGTTTATGCATATCTTAGTGTTCCACGTCATTCGTAACTATTTGTGTAAATGGAGCCGTCCTTCTGGGGTGAATCCTCGACAGCTGTACGGAGGAAACTTCTCTGTGATGGAGCTCAGTAAAACTTACGGTTCTTTTTAACACAATGGAGTGAAATCAGAAACAAAAGCAACCTGAAAGCAATAAAAGAATATGAGTATATATTATATTACAATCTTTCCCCTGTAATCGTAAACATGTGAAAAGAGAGAACAGAGTTAATTGATATTATTTGTGACTAAACATTTAATTTTAAACAAACAAAGTTCTAGATTTTTTTAATAAAATTTGCCTTTTACATTAAAAAGTTCTCGTTATTACAGGTTACAGAAAGAAAAACAAAATATAAAACTGTTCCCTTTTTTTAAAAAATTATTATTATAATGTCACATTAAATGGGTGCTTTGTCGTTTTGGAGAAGAAATTCAACCTCAGAATTTTAATATTAACAATATTAATGAGGTAATAATACAAACTGAATAAACAAGCTGGTCTCAGAGGAAAATAAGCTCCCAGAACACTGTCTGAAGCTAGAAGGGTGGCAGGGTCCGCCACATATAAACAAAGTAAAGCAGTATGAAACTGTGTTGTTATCCAGTTTGTTCAATCATTTAGTGTGTTTAGGCATAAAAAAAAATCAGTAAATGAAGATATTTAATAATCTGTCGGTAAATTTGCTCAGCTGGCTGGTAGTGAGATTCAAAACATCACATACTGACCCACTATTTTGTCTTGTAATACTAATAAACATAGTAACAAAACTACAGAAAGTAAAACGAGCATGTGGTTGAGTTTATTCCTACACAGCAGCTCGCGGTGATGTGTGAAGCCACTTGCAAAACATGGACGATAGCTAAACCTCTCCACCACCTCCGTCCCTCCATGAGACGGCGTTTGAGATCTATTTTTGTTCGATTTCTGAAAAAAAAATGGTTTTGTTAACCGTCGTTACCCCGTGTCTTATTCCGACCGCTCTTTTGATCCGTGTTGGAAATGACCAAACGTTTTTGTGTTGGATTCCGGTACAGTTTCAGCCCACTGCTTCTGCAGGCTCCAGCCCCCGTGCTGTGGTGCGTGGTGCCGTGGTGCCGTGTTGTTGTGAGCATGTGTCTGCACTCTGACTGTGTGTTTGTGTTACTGTGCAGCGCTGTGCAGCAAAGCCCTGCTGTTTCTCTGGTTTCCAGTGCTCCTCGGGCCTCGTAATGCTGTAAAGGCACATCTAATTGTATCATCAATCGCTACCAATGACATGTGGCACCAAACAAGTCCAGCCTTGCACACTTGAACACACACACACATTATAAATATATTGTTGTTTAGACGGTAAGAAGATGATATCCTTAACACGGTTACAGTCTCAAGGAACACTGTAACAAATGTTATCCGCTCAGACCGACGGGCCCCAGAGATTCATTAAGCGAGACTGAACTGTCAGAGTAAAGTTAGGTCCATGCTGTGTTCCAGGTTGAGCAGGAAATCTCACTCGTCCAGAGGAAGATGTCTGACCTGGAGTCAGTGTTGCAGCAGAAGGATATAGAGTTGAAGGCCTCAGAGACCCAGAGGACCATCCTAGAACAGGACCTGGCAACCTACATCACAGAATGCAGTGTGAGTAGGCCGACACTGTTACTACGGGGGGCTTTGTAGGGGACTTTTTTTTAAGTCGTCCTAACTTAAATCATTAAAGGGGCTCTATGTAACAATGTAACGTAAGATGACGTGAAATATAAGACCTTAACGTCTGTCTCGGTTGCCTATACAAGCCTGTGGATTTCTTTGTGAAGGATGTGGGTCGGACTCTCTGCGACAGTCCAAATGATGTGCCTCTCTCTGCTCCGCTAACAGAGAGCGATGGTAGCTAACGTTACTTTAGAAATGGAGTCAGCTGACGTAAACTAACGACGAGTCTGCTTAGAATTTAAGTCTCGGCTTGAGGTTTAGGTCACTGGTTATGGTTGGAGTGAATGTAAGTCAATGTAATGTCCTCTGAAGTGATGAAAGCATGTCTGAATACATGCACGTTCACTAGGATTTGACTGGACAAAATATTAGAAATGGAATCCAATTCAACAGCACAGCCTCCCATGTGACCACAAAATGGAGCAACACCTGTTTAAACAATATATATTCACATTATATCCGATTTTTGCAGAGCCGTTACTGAACATACTGTACGTGTGTGTTGATTTCAGAGTCTAAAGCGGAGTTTGGAGCAGGCTCGTATGGAGGTGTCGAAGGAGGACGATAAAGCGCTGCAGCTTCTGCATGACATCCGGGAGCAGAGCAACAAGCTGCAGGAGATCAAGGAGCAGGTAGGACGGCATCGTGGGTGTCATCTCGGTAGGTCAGTGGATTGAGATATATTTGATTTACTCCTAATGTTTGTGGGCTCGAAGCTGAATCAGGGCGCGGCAAAGCAAACTATCTGACATCTAACAGTCATTTTAGATTTAATTCGAGTTCAGATCGCTGTACAACTCCCGAAACAGCGAGCGAATGAAGTGATCTCTCTTCAGTGACGGAGTTTTAGTTGTTTTTAATTGAACTCCTGTGATTAATCCTTGCGTGATGGTTATACTGTGTGCTGAACTGTTTCATGACGGCAGTCAGATGGAGCAGGTCAAGTCACCCAGGCTGAGTGTGTGTGGGGTGTATGTGTTAATTAGACATGCACAGGATGTTTGAACCCCGACACTCTCTGCAGGGGTGCAGTCAGTATAACATGAAGCACCTACTGTACAGCATGTTTGATTATATAACAAGTAGTTCCGACCGAGCAATCTGATTGGTCAACAACACATTTTGACCGTGCTCAAATCAGCATTACAGCACACCTGACTCATTACTCAGAGTATTACTCCGCCAAGTCTGTGACATCATCGTATCTCCATGGCAACATTGTAACTGTCAGAGCTGGAGCAGGAAACGGCGGAAAAATAAGCTACAAAATGGATCGGTTTGTTGTTAATTTTGATTTATTTGGCGTCTCAGTTTGGATGAATGGATGGAGGAGGATGAGAAGAACCAAATGACAAAAAAGGAAAGATTTGTGGTAAATAAAGTGATAAATCTGTAACTTCTCTGTTCTTTATTATTAGATAATAATAAGATAAAGATGAAACAAGTCCGAGCTGAGTATTTTATTATTATTACTACTATTATTATTATTTAGAAACGTTATTTATTAATCATGAAAATAAATCACAAACCACCTGTCAGCTGCCAAAGTCACATTCATAGAATAAAGTGTCCCGTTTTACCGAGCGGGCCGAGCCTGTTCCCTTCGCTGTGAGAGACACTATTGTTTTATAAAAAATATATATATATATAAAAAATCAACACCTTTGTTATAACTTGGGCGATAAAAATAAGCATTTTCTGTTTATCTGTGCAGGATTGATTTAGGTCGGGAAATTCCGAGACGGCGATAAAACACTAACGTCAGCTCAGAGTTCACTCATCCTTTCCGTTGCTAGGTCGTTACTATGGGTCGGACTACTTGCTGTAGTGGTAAACTACGTTCCATTACACATAAGAGTAACTGACGGGGCTGGTTTTGTTTCAGTTATTAGTCAGACCCCATGTGTTTCCATGGAAACGCGACGCACACTCGCAAAAAACTTTAAAATTTGAGAGCAAATTGTCCGTCAACGTGGATATATTTTGAGTATACATTTTATTTTTGTTGGTATTAGTTGTATAATCGCAATATATTGCATCACTGTCGTGCTCAAATGACGTTTGAGCACACCCTCTCGGGTAATATTGCTTAAATATGCCTCGTACGCCTTGAACTCGAGTTGCACAACATAAAGGTGCAGTTCATCTATTGAAAAAGATTTCTTTGCGTACTATGTGGCTGTGAAGACTTTACAAGAGATTCATTTAAAATGTATTAGTTTATTTGCAAGAGAAGGCATCTTCACACCAAGCTGGTGATACAATTTGTAATTCTCTTTGTATGTGAAGTGACTGCTGGGCCGGCTCAGTGTGAAGCTCTGTGGACAAAGAAGCCAGAGGAGCTTTACTGTACACGCAGCCCTTAATTACTGAAATGTAATGCGATGAGTGTGTGGCATGTGTGAGTATTTATGCGTGTGTGTGTGTGTGTTTGTGCATGTGTGGCAGCACCTCATGACTGAGTGATGCCAGCTGTGAGAATTAAGCTGTTACAAGTCTGACAGATAAGGACAACAGAGAAAGAGAGAGAGAGAGAGAGAGAGAGGGGGTTATGAAAAATCATCGTCCTGGCATCATGCACCTTTTTTTTTCCTGGGAAAAAACAAAAAAAAAGGTAACAGAAAAGCAACCTGTTTTCTCTCAGCCTACACTAGTGCTGGTTACCAAGCACTGAATACATTGTGCAATGGTTGCTATGGTGATGGGAGCGATATACCTACGAGTGAAGAGAGAGCCCTGATGCAGTGGGCAGGCTGTCGTGATGAGGTGCTGCTGGGGCCTCTTGCAGCTCTTACCGTTTGAGAAACAGAATTTCTGACCATCACTTGATGCATCACCCCTGAAATTAGTGGTAATGATGTCTCAAAGGAATGCAGCTGGATATTACCTTGCACCCAGGTGAGACAGTCTGCATTTAAAATCCAGAAAATGCAATTTGATAAAAGCTCAGTTTCATTTTTTTTTTCCATTTAGACAATACAATATCATAGAAAGGGTTCATGGAGTTCAGAAGGTTTTGTAATTGAGCTGCTGATAATTGGCAGGAGAAGGCAGTTGAAGTAATCCAGGCTGAAGCCCCCACGCTGTTTCCCCTTTTAAGAATACTTGAACTGTGAATTTTGTTCCCCATCACATATTGGAAGGTACCAACAGAAAGAAGGATTACAAGTGCTGAGATATTTTAGTAACAGAAGCAATATCACAGCAGAAATACTAAAAGTTCTGAATCATATGATGGTTTCTTATTATGTGATGGTTATTTTCTATTTCTGGTTATTATAAGTTCTATCCTCATGTGTCTTGTTTGACTTCCCACTTCCTCCCTTTGTCTGTTTTCCCGCCCTTCTTCTGTGTTCACCTGTATCCCATCACTTAATCACCTCTTGTGTGCTTAAGTCCTCGTCCTCTCCCTCCCTTTTGTCAGTTCGTCTGGTCTGTTCTGACCTTTTGTTCCCGCGTCTCCCTGTTCCATCTTCCTGATTGAAGATCCGGTTGTTTTCTTACCCGGAAAGTCGAGGTTTTTTGGCTTCAAAACCGCCACTGAGCAGCTTTCACGGGAATGAGCGTGTGTCTAGATTTAATAGGATCCCCTTTGAGTAAACCTCAATCATGTTAAGTATAATACATGATTAGTATCTAATGTTGTCAAATAAATGTAGTGGATCACAAATAGAAAGTAGCATAAATTAGAAATACTCAAGCACAGTACTTGTTGATGTACTCAGTAGAAATCCATGACTGTTTATGGGCATGGAATGATTGTTTAAGACAAAAAAGAAGAAATGCCATTGTATCCTTTAAGGGTCCAGTATATATTTGAGATAAAATGTGTCTACAATCTGTTCTGGGTCAAAAAGCCTGCCTACGTCCCCTCTGGCAGTCTGATCTTTCTCCTCTGCATGTGGACTTTGCTGTCTCGATACAGTAAATCATACAAATGAGGATTAGGGCGACACAGTCAGACCCTCCTCAAAGACTTAAAGGGATATTCCGGTGTAAGTTTAATCCATGGTCTAACACACCGTGACACCGAGTAAGACTCCCCCTCGAGAGGTCAAGTTAGCTGACCGCTAGCTTAGCTAGTTTTAGCAACCTCAGAAAAGACCGCACGATAACAATACACTGCAGCTTATGTCTCCAACTAGAAACCGCCATCAAAAAGCCACAATTAATGGTGAGAACAGCAGCAAACTTCAGCAACAGTACATGTACAGTCCCAGCACACAGTACGAAGCATCAAACATCTGCTAGCTTTGCTGGATTTGTATTAAAAACACAGCTCAACTCACCCTCTCCTCCAGCAGCCTGCCTGTGTGGGGAAGCCCTGACGAGTCGATTACAGAGTGCAGTAGATTTCTGCAGCTCAAGGATGAAAATGACTGATTATTACTCCATGGAATGCTCAGTTCTTATTCTCTGTCAGCTGACAGGGAATAATAAGTGAGCAGTACATGGAGTAATAATCAGTCATTTTCATCCTTGAGCTGCAGAAATCTACTGCACTCGGTAATCGACTCGTCAGGGCTTCCCCACACAGGCAGGCTGCTGGAGGAGAGGGTGAGTTGAGCTGTGTTTTTAATACAAATCCGGCAAAGCTAGCAGATGTTTGATGCTTCGTACTGTGTGCTGGGACTGTACATGTACTGTTGCTGAAGTTTGGTGCTGTTCTCACCATTAATTGTGGCTTTTTGATGGCGGTTTCTAGTTGGAGACAGAAGCTGCAGTGTATTGTTATCGTGCGGTCTTTTCTGAGGTTGCTAAAACTAGCTAAGCTAGCGGTCAGCTAACTTGACCTCTCGAGGGGAGTCTTTACTTGACACACCTGTCAAGGTGTGTTAGACCATGGATTAAACTTACACCGGAATATCCCTTTAAGTGGTGTTTCACTAAGTAGTTGTGAAGAATGGAAAACAGAAAGCTTGACAGAAGCTCACATCCTGCCTCCTTTGTCTCCTCCACACACACTTTGGAAGTCGCTACATGAAGGTGGACATGAACGTCAGATTGTCTGTTTTGGAAAGTTTCAAAAAATTGATGGACAAAAGAGGGTTTCGTACCCCGTCGAAGGAGGTGTTGGCTCCTCTTCGTCAGCAACATCGCTATGCTAATGTGTAATGGTGACATTTATGGTAGTTGAACCTGATTACATGTTCACAGCCTCACAGAGAAAGCAGTACTACAGAATTAGATTGCCTGTGATATTTGTGGTGTACGTTTCGACCAAAGCGACTGTTGGAATACTACTTTGTTTAGCTCTGTTGTCCTTGTTTATAGCTGTGTGTAACATTCAGGGTAATGAAGGAGTGGAATTCCTAGTCAGTGCACAGCTGATTCTGAGTCAGGTATAAGCAAACCTTCTATGGATAAATTAGTCGAGTCTGAATCTTCATATTTAATTTATTTTGCTGCTCATGCATGTAATCTGGCTCTGTGTTCCCATCGGTGCCTCTCAGCAGGGTTTTTTTACGCCGGCTAAATCCAGCATTTCATCTTGAAAAGCATCTGTCTCCCACGCTCTGTCATATGACTGCAGTGTTTATCATTTCTCATGCAGAAGCCATGCAGTGTTGGAACAACAAACGGTAGATATTGCAGATAGAGAGCTTCATTTTTTTTTTTTAGAGAAAAGCAAACTGCAAACATATGCAAGGACACAGTTTCACCAAAGACACGAGAGAAAAGACCAACTCTGGAAAACTGTTTCTGTTTTGGTTGTGTTAACACAATAAGGGTTAGACAGCATGAGGCTTTCACAGTTGGGCTGTAAAAAGCCTGCACTAACTTTCTAACAATAATTCAACATGCAAAGAAGTCTGTGGCTTCTCTGTCTCTGCAGAGACCCTGCCCTCTGCCTGTTCTCTCTTATTCCCTCATCATTTCGCTGTGCTCTGGACGTTTGTGGGCGTCAGCGATTCTGGAGAAAGATAGTTGATTTTTGTGTCTCATGCCCAGGTCATCAAATACCAATGCTTTATGTCGCTGATTGTCTTAATCGCACATTATTTACATCTTTGTTTGCTAGAAGTCCTCGTCATCCTTCCCTTTATTATCACGCTGGTATTGTTATTGGCACATCAATCGCTGTTGCTATGGCTGGGAAAGGTGCAATATGTAGGAATGTTAGCTCAAAACATTCAAAAATGAACTAACAGTAGCCGTTTTTATTCTGGGCAATAAGCCACCAATTTGCCACCTTTTTGGTGGCTCCCTCCGTGGATTTAGACAGAAGGCGGCAAATTGGTGGTCTGTTTTGTTCCGCCAGTTTTGGCCCCTCGGAGGGTAACGTTACACTTATTTGCGCCTCCATTGCTGTGTAAATCCGAGGCGGCAATGTGGTGGCAAATGCTGAGATGGGCGGAGGTGTGGATGACGTGCACTGCTGCGCACCCACAGCCGGGAGTTTTAAAACCAGGAAACAGCTGATCACAGCAGTCAGTTCGTCACTTCATCCACGAAGATGAGCAGCTGGAAAGCCGCTGAGATCCGGGAGATGCTAGCGTCTCCTCGCTCTCTGTAGCTGTCTTGGTTGTCCGCTTGTTGTTGTAGCGGCGAGCTAATAGCGGTCGCTACTTTCAAATTAAAAGCCCCCCGCTAAGAACCCAGTTCTAAACTCCGATGGGGTGCAATGTAAAGCTCTTATTTTGAAGACAAACTGCGAAAAATTGTCCCATAAGGAATGAATGGGACGGGGTCAAAAAGTCGCAAATCATCGACGTTTTTCAAACATCTCCTGCTCTGGCAGACTTTGACCTAGAGACACCATTCAAACTTTAAAATGTAGGCACAAGTCTTATCTATTTGAGTTGTATTTGAACTTTCTTTCTACGATGTTTAGTTTTTGAACGGTGACCCTTAATTGATCGTGAGTGATTTCGAAAAAACTCAGAAAAATTCAGGATTTTCAATGAGTGTGTATTGCGGAATGTTCGCGCAGCACCAACTGGCAGAGTGGGGGAGCCTGAAAAAAACTCTCCGAAAATGTTTCTTTAGATGACGATCCTAGCCACAGATTTCACACTACAATAGTGATATTTTCCAAGAACGTAGCCACACTTGTCTTCTGTCTGGCAACGTGTCCACTTTATCGGTAGGATGTACGGTTTTTGAATTATCTGCGTCTAACCGACACAAACTCCAGCAACTGCCCCATAAGCCCCAATGTTAAACGGGAAGAGGATTTTGGGAGAAAAGCAGAAACTGCCCTGCTTCTCTTCACGCCCAACTTCCTGCTTCACGTCACGTCACATGTTGACGCCTACCAGAGGAGGAAAAGTGGAGGCTTATTTGAAAAGGTGGAATATTACACCTCCGTTTTAGATAGACAAGGTGGCACATTGCAGCCTTTACCTTGCTGCACATGTGCCACCTTTTCTATCTAAAAGGGGCTAGTGTAAAGAAACAACAGTTTTGAGGCATCTATGTTCTGTGTTGCAGAGATATCTACTGAAGTTAGCATGCTAACCTGCTAGCACTGGGCCTGAAACCCCCTCCGAAGCTGCTAGCGGTGTAAACACAAGCAGTCTGACTAGCTGCATGGCTACAAGCTAAGGCTAATTACAGTTGTGGATGTGTAGAGTACAGTTAGTAGCAGTTAGCAGTTACTCTGTTAAGATGCTGCATCCTATTTGTTTGGAGTATAAATTCAACAGATGACCAAATCTTACATTTTTTTTTTCAAAGGTTTTAGTCCTTGATTTCAGACAGAGGTTGACAAAGGTGGGTTCATCACTTCTAGCAGATTTTACCAGCTGTAGTTGGCTGATTAGGCCGCTGTCTCCACCAGTTTTAAAGTGTGTTTACAGGACTTGGGGATTATGAAGCCTTGTGTGGCTCCAGAAGAAGCTGCATGCAATCTGATGATGTCACTCAGTGTCTGAATGCATTGTGGGTAATATAGGCACCGGATTTTGAAAAGGAGGAAGAATGCATGGGATAAAAAAAGGCGGTATCTCTGGTTCTGCTGTCTCAGCAGTGTTATAGCAGTGGGCTGCTTTCCACTGCATTACCTGCATTACCCACAATGCCACTGACTGACATCTCTTGTGGCTGCAGAGGAAGCTGCATGTAATCTGATAAATTGCCTCCAAACGCTCACTTATACTATTGTTTTTCACACATGATGGTTCATGCAGAAGACATGAAAACTGTTCTTGAGATAGTCCTGTAGTGTAGATGGACTGTTTAGCTACTTAGCTTGACATGCTTTGCTCTTTTGCTGTGGTTTTGGAATGATTAAAGAATTTCAACCCTTCCGATGTCTTAAGATGCTGAGTTTCGATGTTGCCACAGCCCCTTGTGCACCGCTACGGCGTGTGGGGTAACCGAAGCTTGACAGGCCTTTTATGCGTACGTACGCTTCGAGCTGATGATAAAGACAGTAACCAGCCCCGAGATAGCGACAGATAATTACTGGTTTGAAGGTCTGTCGTAGTCTCTAGGAAGTATTAAATGTGTAAAGCTGCAGAATGAAATGACACGATTGAGAGCGACTGCCCACTTTACGACATATTATGTGAGTTTGAAATGTTTTTCTTCGATCTCTTGGGAGCGTCTTCAGTACGAGTAAAATAATCCAAGACGGCTAAATTCCAGTACAAGTGATGCAAGTGTGTTTTGCTTTATGATTCCCTGAATGAGATCACCTGAACGAGCCGAGGACAGAAAATCTATCGTACAACTGATCTCTGTAATGAAAGAATACTGTGCCTTTAACGTCATATTGACGAAAGCTGTATTCCCTCGTCTTTAATTTCCTAATACTCAGTGACTCTTTTGTCAAAGAACGACTGAAGTTTTATGCTTTTTTTTTGTAGCTTTTTACTGAGGAGGGAGGTCACGACTGGATGATAGGTAGTTCCCAAGAGATTTGGTCAGTTCGTGACGGGAGCTGTCAACCTGCTCTTGTGGAGCCAGAATGATCAGTGAGGCGTAGGCACACAGGTGCTGTTCTACTGTGCACGGCCACCTCACTGCTGCTGTTTCTTAAACGTCAGAGTTCCCTACATTGGCTGCCCGGTCAGGGAGGCTGTGTCTTCACCCAAAGATCCACGGTTACGTGTCTAACCTCCCGGTCCTCTTCAGGTTAAATTATTTGAGCTTTGTTTTTCACCGTGTCTGATGCTGTCGGCTTCGCTTCGTCTAATGTGTGTCGGCTGAGCGTCAGGCTCCCTGGGTGCGGGAGGATGTTGCTTTTTATTAGTCTGACAGACAGGCCGATGTTCCCTGTTAGATGATGAGGAGGTTGAAATTAGATCTGTTAGGCCGTGACTAATTGCAATTAAACAGACATGTGCATTAAGTGACTCTGACTGATCAAAATCTTCCGTCCGCGTTCCTTGTCTCCGTTCGTTAATGTGATTATACTTGCAACCGTATTTGAAGTATCTCTGGACTCCTAATAGTACCAAAAAACAAGCTTTTTTAAAGGGTAACTCTGCCAATTTTACAGATTAGAGTACTACTGTCTACATCAGTGGAGCTGAGGTGGAGCATTACCATCACTGACAGTAGCCCCTGTCACACAGGAGAAGACGCATTATCTCCGCAGCGGCAGTTCGCCAATTCTCCGTCGATAGCGATTCACACAGAGCGAAGAAGACGAACCGACGTGAATTCACACAGAAATCCGGCGCTGCGGCTCCTAAAGAGGCGTGATGGTTCACGTCATGATGATGACGTCGGTGTGTTTTCAAGGTGTTTGACCGTCAATCTAAACCCGCGGACAGTTTATAATCATATGGAAGCTGTTATAATGTGTAGTGATTGAGATCCTGACCCACCAAACATCCTGGAAAGTGACAAAGTTACGTTTTTCGCTCTAAATTACATAATTACATGATCACCATCAGTAAACTGGAGGCTGTCTGACTCACGGGGACGGAGGCTGTCTTCCGGGGGAAAGTTCACTGAAGTCTCGGTTCGGGAGACACTCGGTGAGTTTACAGTTTTTTGCCGGTGAAAGACGCTGTTTTTCTGGCATAAATGTGTCGGTCAGACAGACGGGAGGACAGTCAGGAGGACAGTCGGGAGGACAGACGGGAGGACAGACGGGAGGACAGGCAGGAGGACAGACAGGAGGACAGACAGGAGGACAGACGGGAGGACAGACAGGAGGACAGACAGGAGGACAGGCAGGAGGACAGACAGGAGGACAGACAGGAGGACAGGCAGGAGGACAGACAGGGGGACAGACAGGGGACAGGCAGGAGGACAGACAGGAGGACAGACAGGAGGACAGACAGGAGGACAGACAGGAGGACAGACGGGAGGACAGACAGGAGGACAGACGCTTCTCCACGTATATCTGCGGTATTGTTTTCCTCATATAAGTTGCCAAAGACAGTTACAGTTGCTACGTTACTGTTGTTTGGTCCTGTAACGTTGCTTTGTGGGACATTTCTCTGTATTAAGTTGAGTGAAGGACCTGTGTAGTTAACCGACCGTCAGATCGACACGCCCTCGATACATGAAGCCGGCTTATCCGTTCACACTGGCTCGGTTCGCCAATAATGCGGCCCTGATACTACCTCCAGAGGTGGATCAGCGCTGGAGCGAAATTTCCCCCCGAGCCGCATCGGAGAGATTCACACTGGGACGGATGCGGAGAATTGGCGCACTGAAGCCGCATGCAACGCCAGTGTGAACGGGGCTAGTCTATCTTGGTCATCACACGTCATCAGCCTGGATACAGAAACTTAGGGAAGGTTA